>REGL01000612.1:71412-101841 GCA_004194395.1 Aurelia aurita complex sp. Pacific | reverse complement strand
TGACCGTTAAAAATCCACTTATAGCCGAGCAATCGTAGAAGTGTTTGGTTTGTTCCAAGTAGAATGTTTGGTTTGTTCCTTAGTGAAGTACAAGGATTAATGCCCAGACAGCAACTTTCATTTTGAAAAAAATACGAAAATCCTGTGTGATATCACCTTTCAAAAAACTGCAAAAATCTTCGTTTTGTTCACATTTTGACGACGGAGCCCCTTTAAAAGTATTCTTAATCGAACATAATTAATTTCAATTTCAACGGTCAGTATTTACAGTAATACGATTGGGAACAATCAAATGCACAAATTGCAACTGTTACTTTACAATTAATCCCAAGTATGACAATTTCTTTCAGTCGTCACCAAACTTTGACAACGGTTACGGGATTAAAGTACTGTAACCGTCCTACTTGGTTCATTCTGATAGTAACTGGAGATATAACATTAGATGGCATTCTTTTATTTCAATTTTAGAGCTTCTTTGCACATCAAGTCATTCATCAAGCCATTCATTCATCATATATCAAGTCATAAAGTCACTCTGGTTTCAGCTGCTGTACAAATTTGATGTTTAGAAGCTAGTGATTCGGGTGAAGTTTCAAGGGATTTGCAAAAGTCTGGTGTCTAAAATAAGATCTTATGGAAAGGATCATTTTCCTATGAATCCTGTTCATTTTATCACTATTTTTCAACATTTACTCAAACGTTAAACAGTTTTTTGAGAACACCCTGCAGGCTGACCGAATGACGCTCGAAGAGTTCAAAACAGGTAATACTTTCACAAGCAATTCTCAAAATACGAACACACACAATAAGTGCATTTGATTCAATTGAAAACAATCTTAACGTTTTCTAGCCAAAACGATTACTTTAGGTAAAGGACATTTAACATTTGGGCTA
Organism: Aurelia aurita complex sp. Pacific; assembly: GCA_004194395.1. Lineage (NCBI taxonomy): Eukaryota > Metazoa > Cnidaria > Scyphozoa > Semaeostomeae > Ulmaridae > Aurelia > Aurelia aurita complex sp. Pacific. The sequence goes on along the minus strand of REGL01000612.1, from coordinate 100,947 downwards.
TAGATTTACACTCTTATTACCATTTTGAAATTACTTTCACCATAATCATGAAATGTTCGTCAAAAATAGGCACGATAATTTATCATACAATTGATCTAATACAGATGATGAACAAATGAATATTTGGAACGAAATTAGCATGGAAATGAAACGCTTGGGCAACATAACGCCTATGCATCTTTCNACAAGTAATTCTCAAAATACGAACGCATACAATAAGTGCATTTGATTCAATTGAAAACAATTTTAACGTTTTCTAGCCAAAACGATTACTTTAGGTAAAGGACATTTAACATTTGGGCTATAGATTTACACTCTTATTACCATTTTGAAATTACTTTCACCATAATCATGAAATGTTCGTCAAAAATAGGCACGATAATTTATCATACAATTGATCTAGTTTAGATGATGAACAAATGAATATTTGGAACGAAATTAGCATGGAAATGAAACGCTTGGGCAACATAGCGCCTTTGCATCTTGTAACGGGTGGCAAGGACTGGTCTCAACTTTAAAGGGAATCTAAGCATATATAAGCCCTTGATAAAAATAGCTACGCGAAGACAGTAGGTTATCGCACGTGCCGCCCCATGTTTGGGTAACTGATCAACGTCAACAGGAAATACTGATATCTGATAGGCTAGATTTTAATCGCAAGTGGCTTGAGCCACTTTTATATGCTTACATTCCCTTTAATAAAAAAATTATAGCTTGATCTACTTTATTTTGTAATTTGGTAATTTTGTTTTATCAAAAAGAATCTACTTTATTTTGTAATTTGATAATTTTGTTTTATCAAACAAGAAATCTAAATAAATATAGCTCTAGATTTGCTATATTTTGTAGAGTTGCTAAAAACAGCTATAGAGTTATAAGAGCACAGATCGTTTCAACAGACGTAAAGTGTTTCTTTAGCTTCCCTTCCTTCAATTTTGAAATTCACCACTTTAGTTTACATAGCTAGCTGCAGGAGTTCATGATTAAAATATTTTCAATGTTTCTTTCTTTATTTTCGTAAATTGCTTTAAGTTATCTTGAACCTAAAATCTTGCAGAATTACTGAACAACTCTCGGAAAACTGCGATCGAAAGAAAACCTGAGAGATGAAAATTGATTCACTGACAAATTCAGCTACCGTTATTTATATCCACTACAGGTCACGTGACCATGCCCTGGGGAAATCATCTCTTTATTGCTATCGTTGCCCGTATCGCGCTTTTCCCGCGATTTTCATGGTACGAAAGTTCTCAACTTGTATGAAAAGAAAGTTTCCTCAAGATAACAATCACGTGATCTGAAGAGGATCTAAACAAAGTCCGCTAAATTTGTCAGTTGTTTATCATTTTTCTTTTAATGATTCAATCTTTTTAACGATTCGTATTTGCTCTACATTGCATTTAAAGATCGTTCGTGAAACGCTCCGCAGAGATCGCTCCGCAGAGATCGCTCCGCAGCTTCACCATCAGCTTCAGCACCATATAAATATCATCAGTTTCTGATTTCATCAGGCATTTTAGGCCATGCCAAAGCTGTTCTCTTAAACAAGTGTTTCTAAAATTTCAATGTAACAGAAATGATTCTTTATTTGCGCAAAATATCTTAATCTTCTGACTACCGTAATGAAAATTTCCTTACGGAAATATAGCAAATCATATAGCCACTTTGATGACTGAACACAGAACAAGGGAGCAATTTGTATAACTTCGTGATAAAAAGCATGGAGCTAAATGAGTGAAACTGTCGCTAAACCTCCAGCATATTAATCATCACAAACAAATAAGAGACGCAAACGTCCTCAAACATTAAAACTGTCATCATCAAAACTCTGATCTTCAAACATAGGCATCATTGGAGACTTCCCTTTCGCTTTTTGGACAACAGGGACAATTTGTGGCATATTCCGCAAGCATGACGGCATTTCATGCAACCCTTTCGAAGGACTGGCGTCTTTCGCCGGTGACTTCTGGTTCTCGCTATCTTTATATGCCTCTGGAGCTGGTCTTTGTTTAACAGGCGTGCTGGTTCGGGTTCTCAGGGCAATTGCATCTTCTAAATTCACGATGGTGTCACTCAATGTTATCTCTGCTATATCTTCAGCCATCTTATCTGCATCAGAAGCAACACGAACCTCCTTATCTTCATCCTTTGCATTTTCCACAACAGCAGCTGACTCTAGCCCTTCTTTGTCTTCGTCCCTGTTTCCTGCATGACTAGACTTCGTTGCTGCTTTAGCTGGTCTGACCCTGGCAACAGCCTTTGAACCAGCATCAATTTCTTTGCTCGCCGTATCTATATCTTGGCTCAATTGAGTGACAGAGCTTGATGCACCACTAACGGTTCGGTCACTTTCTGATTTTGGCGTCATCAAGCTATTTAATAACGATGAAACTGTTTCCGTGCCTGATTCATTTGATTTTGTGGCAACAGCTAATCGACTCCGATCAATGATAGCTTTGATATCGGCATCAAAATTCTTCGATAGGCCAGGTCCGGAAGAATGCTTCTGGTCAGCTCTTTGACGCACTGGGCTTCCCCCGAATAAAGATCCATGATACGTTGCCACTTCTTTGTAAATGCTTCTGATATCTTTGTTTATACTTTCATCAGCCTTTCGGGCGCCTGGATACAACTTTTCCTGCGTTTTATCATCAACAGGCAAGTCTTTCTTCAAACCATCAACCTTGAAAACGGTTTCAGCATCATTCGTGGTAGTTTCATCAGCTCCCTCAGTCTCTTCCAGCAGGCTCGAAGATGTGTCCCCCACGGTTAACCCTTTTATTGTTATGGGACTGAAGAACCTTCCCTGTGAAATAGCACTGTCAAAAGAAGTATTAAACTTTGCAATTGGCAGTGCACTGATAGTTGATGCTTCAATGGTCGTTACACTTGGGAATAGTGATCTTCGTTTCGCCTTTGCTTTATTGACTATTTTAAATAACGATTCGCTCCCTTGAGATGTATCTTTTCGTTCAAGATTTAAGCCTTCGGCACCTTCAAAACGATGTTGATGTATGACTGTGTCATCAACATAATTCTTCTCTGTCGAAAAATGTTTTGAACCAGCAAGGTTTACCATAGCTATAGCAGACTTTGAAGATTCGCTTGTGTTAGTGTTTCCCAATATTACAGCATCATGTAAACTTTCACAGTCTTCCTCCTCGTACTTCCTCTCCGTCGTAGCTAGCTTTACAGCATCGTCACTGTAATTTCCAGTTGTAGCTGAATTGACCTTGTCATCAACAGGTGTACTATCAGCAGAAAACTCGGTATCAACATTTTTACCGTCATTCGGATCAGCAATCACTTGCCGTGCGTGAATCTCTGCATCTCTTTCCAATGATAAAACCATTGCATCACTGGTTGAAACCTTGGAATTGGAGACTTTTTCATAGCTTCGCGCAAAGTCTCCATGGAGAACTGGATTTGAATTTGTACTGCTTTCCCCTGTATCCGTTTTACTGGTACTAAACAATGCTCCCAGAATTTCTTTGAAAGCTTCTGTTCTTTTTGGGCCCTCCAATCGTTTTGCCCCACTCTCGCTTTCGCTACCCTTCGTATCTACAGGACAGTTTGCATCCACTGCGGCTGACGCATCACCAGCATTCTCCGTCTGCTGTAATGAGTCTTGGTCACCTTGATTTAATAACTCCCCTGTGGCTTTCCTGGCACCTTCATTTTCACCTGCGACTAGCTCTGCAGAACTTAACGCCCCTAATGCAACCAGAGAATCAGTTTTGCTTTCGCTAGCTTGGAAAACGGTCGTGTCTTCGTCAGAAGAGTCCATGCTGTCAGATAAATCGAATGTTTCGTTCAATGAAACCGTACCAGGTCGCTCAATTTTGCCAATATGACTTTCTGTTTCCTTTACGAGTTTATCCAGCTCTGCTTCTTCGGAATTAGAACGTTCGCTGTGCTTTGCGACAACCGTGTTACTGAACTGCTTTGAGGATGCATCTGCAAGTGTCCTTCTCTGACCAGACGAGCATTCTCCAGGCTTTTCAGAGCAGATGCTGTCATCTGAAGGGTTATTTCCCTTGTCTTGCTCTTTCGACTTTTGATCATGATTATTGTCTGATTCTACCAGATCACTTATCGTTTCTGACTCCTGGTTCTTTTGCTGCTGAGAAACTGCTGTGGCTATTTTTTGAGACATTGCTTCATGCAGAAGACCTTTCGATACTTGAAGAGGACTAGTTCCATGGCATTCTCCAAGCGCACAAGAGAAAGTTTTAGATGATTGACTCACCTTTGTTCCAGTTTGAGATTTACCTTTGTAAGACGCCTCTGCACGGTCCTGACCAAGACTGCCTGGTAGGTACGCTGCAGCTGGTTGAAGTTCGTGTTCCAATAATCCCCTTAACTGACAAATCTGCAAAGAAATCAGGAAAAATTAGACACTTTTAAAGATAAATCGTGCTTAGCATGAAAATATGATTTATGATGGTTGGAGATTAAGGTGGAACGTTTCTTTCTTTTGCCAAATATCAATGATTTAAACCAATTAAGCCATAATCATGAATCACAATGTATCGTGCATTGTTTATTTTGGCGCACCCGGTATAAACAAGTTAACCGTAGAATCACACCTTAGTATATTTCTCCGACGGGGATGTGCCGTGAAATTTTGTTACATCGGGTTGTTATTTAGTCCAATGTTTGTGTTTTGGAGTATACTTTTGACCAGGTGTGCATAAACATGGGAACCTGGGAACAAAGTTCCCAGGCAGCTTTTCCCAAAGCAATATTTTGCAGGCAGGTTTTCTAAAATAGTTTTGGATGAAATGTAATTGCAGTAAGATTTCATTTCATTCATTTCATTTTCATTTTATCTTTTTTACCAATGGTAGCCCCTCAATAATAATAATTGATTTACAGGGGGCCATGCTAAAAACTTACAAATAACTACTAAATTACAATAAAAACGACATTTGCTATAAAACCTAAACCTAAACCTAAACCTAAACTAATTACAAATTGTCATAAATAAATAAAAGAAAACAATGATGATAAATAATAGCAAACAAATGGTACAAATTGCTCATGTTCTGCTGTTGAATATATGATTAATCGTTTCGTTGCTCCATGTGTAAAAACTTACTGTTTGATACCTGCATTATTACTGGTTCTAGTAATAGGCTTTTCTACCCTAGCTGTACAAAATTGATATGCAGGCAGGTTTTCAGAGAATTTCTACCGCTACCAGGCAGGTTTATGCACGCCTGCTTTTGACTGATCATTTTTTAATCGGGTATCGTTTGGAGGGAAAAATTCTGGAGCTGGCGAGAGAAAATGTTGTCGTGGACACACCCCGTACAAATCTAGGTCAAGTACCACCCCCCCCCCCCAGTATTCATTCCAAGAATTTGAAATCTATGCTCTCATTCTTGAAAAGAACTGACCTCTTTCTGCAGTCCAACACAGATGCCATGTAACTCATCATTATATTTTGATTCTGCCTGTCTTGCTTCTCTCATTTGAATCATTTCGTCTTTCTGTGAATTCACCTGCAGAAATATCCAAAGCGTTAATATTCAAATACCATTATAGATCTATTAACCATCTGCACAAAAATTAAATGTCATTGAATCTTCGTGAAAAATTAGATTCCACTTAGGCTGTATCAGTACAACTGTGGATCAGCATCGGTTCCAAATCTTTAAAAAGGTTGGTGTAAAATTCAGTGACTTATTTCTTTGAACTGAATGCTTCAAAGAAATTTTTGCTATTTCGCTATAATTCTACCGTTGGACTTTTCTGAAATCTTCAATATTTTCAGATTTAGAGTGTTTTCTTCTTTTTCAAGGATTCAAGAAAAAATGTCAAAAAACTTAAAACCATCGTAATTTCTAAACTGTTTGACACAACATAAAATAGTTTCTGGATGCCTACAATATGGCAATAAGCAAAAGTCTGTCACTCTTCTGGTTTATGATTTAGAAATTTGATGACGACACGTCCTATGAGTGGAAACGTATGATACGCTGTAATTTCGAAAAATACTCAAAACTTCTGAAAAGTTCAACGGTAGAATTATAGATAAGTATCTAAAGTTTCTTGCCAGCCATTCAATCAGAGGAAATAGGTAATTGAATTTTACACCCACCTTTTTACACCGAGTTAAAGATTTGGAACCTAACAACTAATCTAAATTTCAACTTTCTTATCTCTGCCTTGTCTTGAAACAAATTTGCAACACATTATACCATGAAAGTAACTATATCATGAAAATATTGAAATATTTCGAGTATAATCTTTAAGAAATAATCACCTCTTGCATCATGATTTTGATGATATCGCCAATAATCATTTTATCTTTTGACCGTTCGGACTGGAGCCTGGGGGAAAGAACAAAATTAAATTTTTGAAGACGAGAGACAGAATAAGCAAAAGAAAGAAACTGCGACTTCCCAAAGTTGTGAAATCTGAAATTCTTTTTCAAGAGTATACTTTTCAGTCTTCTACTAAAATCAGTAGACTTGAAAAACTTTGATTGACTTGAAAAATCTCAAAACGGTAGGTTTGGTAGGTTTGGAAGGCTTTTTGAACCTTAAGCTCCAATTAAAACGGAATGTTTGGCATTTGGAGAAATTCTCGTTTTCATTAACAAACCCTGGTGGTGAATCCAAAAGCTACCGTTTTAAGATTGTTGTGATCTCCATCTCTACAACGTCTACTGTTTTCAGAATTTCGCAGGTTTGAAATTACAAATCAAACACAACCCAAGTCTCAGTCAACCATAGAACCCAGTTTTGATATTTGAAGCCTGTGAAGGGAGTAGCTGCAAAAGTTAGAACAATTAGGCACCCCTGATCCTACATCATGGGCGTAGGGCGTTGCGCAGTGGGGATCTTGGACGGGAAGTAATGGTGGCAGCAACTGTTGTCGTTGTTGTTCTCCCGACCGGGATCACGGTTGCTCTAGCCTGCGTGCAGACTCTGTCAGAAAAATTGAAAGGGAAATAAGTAGAGTCTGCGCAACTGAACCACTTTTCTTGTTCAATGACATCAGCATTTTTATAACTACTGTCCCCTTCGATGAATGAAAATAAAATCGATAAAGATCTTTATTGTATGTTCCAGAAGTTTGTGCTAATTTTTGCTTTGTCAAAAGAAATCAGGGTCATAGAGACTCAGTGATGCATGAATTTAGCTCCAAGCGTAAATAAGGCAAATAAAGCAGTAACTAAGACAACTAAGATCAGAACAATAGGGGACAGACTGCTTTTAATCTCATCTATATAATCATTGCACTCATAACTTCAATACTTTGTCAAACATTTCCTGATTCCAGATGACAACATTGTTGGCTTTGAAAATGTCACTTTAGAAATTAACAAAGACAATTGGATTTCTCTAAACCAATCAAATTTGTTTCCTTGATTCCTGGGAACCTGTGAACAAGAAAAGTGGCTCAGTTACGCAGACTCTACTTATTTCCCTCTTTTCAATTTTTCTGACAGAGTCTGCGGGCAGGCTAGGTTGCTCGGCATCATGTGCTTTGCTGGCCTGGCATCCGACGTGAAACAGGCCTCATTTAGTAATCATTTATGTGTAGCTTCTTGCAATTGTATATTTAGTTGTAATTAGGTTGGATGTTTCTTTATGTCATGACCATGGGGTAGGCATCGTATGTTGCTCCCTGTAGTCACCGCATGGGTATTGTGGACACGATTTGTGTCGATCGTGTCCATAATACCTGGCCTAAATGTTACTAAATGAATGAATGTAGTTCGTTACCTTGCTCGTCTTCATTTCATGAGTATCTCTGCTCTTTTGCCTCGGCAGCCATTCTTGCTTACTCAAATCATAGACGGCCTAAGGTTTTTGAACAATGCCGCGCTTTTTCAATTTCAGGATGAGTCGTTCGTGGGCTGCGACGATCTGGGAACTAGTTTAGAGCGCGGCATTGTTCAAAAACCTTAGACCGTGTCGATCGTGTCCTTATTGTGGACACGATCGACACAAATCGTGTCCACAATACCCATGGTTACCGTCCTTGAAATGTGGCATACCGGGTGTCCCAAAATGATGTATTATCTTTTGATTGCTTATATGTCCATAACCAATGAACCGATTTTCAAAAACTCTGTTTTGTTTGATTGCCTAAAGGCTAAATTGTATTCTAAGATGTTGTTTGCCGTTTTAACACGCCGTTTTCATGTCAAAAAGAAGATCGATAGATTTGCTCAAATTCAAGCCTTGGATGGCATGAGAAAGAAACGGCCTATTTCTCCAGTCAACATTTTAGATGTGACACAAAAGGCTGAACTCGTATTCGTATTCTCTGAACTCAGTATCAACTGAATTCGCATTCTCTGGACGCCATGTATTCTATAAACGACATATAAGTTCAGCCTTTTCCATCACATCTAAAATGTTGACTGGCAAAGAAGGCCGTTTCTTTTTCATGCTATCTAAAGCTTGAATTTGAGCAGCTTTATCGATCTTCTTTTCGCCATGAAGAACTCGGCCTAAAGCACAGCCAACATCCTCAAATACAATCTAGCCTTTCGGCAATCGGATGAAATACAGTTTTTGAAAATCGGTGCATTGGTTATTATATGGAGATATAAGCAATCAAACGATAATATATCATTTTGGGACACCCGGTAGTTGTATAGGAATTAGAAAGTTGATTATTGTAACATTTCAGATGAATATAAAAAAAATGTTTAAATACTAACGTACCGGTTTACTTTTGCTTCAAGAAAATTGACACGAGTATTTAGCTTTCCACATATCAGATCATTTCTCAGGCTGACAATCTTGATATCTAGACAACGAGTTCTGTAACCTCTCCTAGAAGAGAAAAGTAAGGAATGGAAGATAAGAGGTCAAATCTCTCATGCAACACGAAAGTTCAAGGAAACAATGGATAGAAAAAAAGAGTTTTCAGAGTAAAATGTTGATATACCGGGTGAACCAGAAAAAAGTTCCCACTTTTGAAAATTCATTGCACCAAGAGTACTGAATGGATTGGAATGAATCAATATTCGCTTGACAGCCAAAAGATTGAAGTTTTTGTGTTATTTTTCTCGCCGAGCACTTTTGTGATTTTACGAGCACTGGACAAATTAGTAAATTTAAATTTAGAAAAACTTGGTGGTTGCAAAATGACTGAAAAAGGCCTAAAATGCTTGATCAAATCATAAAAAACTCCTAGCTCAGAATAACAGAGAGAATGCAATTTCTCATGTGTGAGAGATATTGTCTGCACATTTTATTGCCATGTGATTGAAAATTTGAAGTATCTGTTTGAGAATCTATATCCTATTACTCTTGAGAAAGGTGAAACGCCCGTGTGTATTGTTCGGTGAGAGGAGAGTCCTAACGATTTGATCAAGTGTTTTAGGCCATTTTTCAGTCATTTTGCAACCATAAAATTTTCGTAAAGTTGAATTTACCTCTTTTTGCAGTAATCGTAAGAAAACGAGAAAAATCTCAAAAATACTTAGATCTTTTGGCGTTTTACTAGAATTTGAATCAATAAAATCCATGAAGTACTTGTGGTGCTACGAATTTTCAAAAGTGGGAACTTTTTCTGGCTCACCCGGTACATGCCAAGAATGGACAATTATGCACCCATGAAGCAGACGCAAATGCTTCCTTCTCTTAAGTGAATCAAAGATTAATCTGCCATTCAAAATTGCACACTACAATAGAGAATGCGACGAATTTGCAAAATTTCAAATTGCATTTCAAACGAATTTCAAAATTACTTGCTGAGACTCCAACTTAAAGTGAATGACGTGAGGCATATAACGCGTTCTATAAATATGACAACAACCTTAATGATTTCATTCCTCATAAGGCTTCTGAGATTTTGCCGTCAATGTGAAAATCACATATTTTTTATTGGCAAATCTTGAACTTAGCATTGAAATAGAATGAAACTGAAAATTAAATCTTGATGGTTGCAAGACTATGTTCGTCTCACCAACGACGTTAAGGAAACATAGGGCTCATGCTCATATCTTTAAAAATGTCAGCGTAAACTTCGATTACAGTTTTCTTTGAATTAAATGGCTTGAAAGGAACTTAGAATGAAATGAATCAAATCAAATCAAAGGAACTTTGGGTTTTCTGCTGTAGATCTGCTATGGAAAATTATTGATATCTTGATTAGTTTCAAAATGGCGGCATTCATTAAACATGAGGCTTTAACATCATCAAATTTATTAATCCTAAACCAGAAAAGCTACAGATTTCTGCTTGACATCAAATTGTAGACCTTCATAAACTATGGTTTTCTTGAAGGTTATACCACTTTCCCAGTGACCATTGGCTTAGGATTTACGATACTTTAAATTTTTTCAAAATTGTCCATGAATTTTTTCAAAATAATCAAACTGCCACCATTTGGAAAAAAATCAAGCTATCAAAAAATGTCCACAGCAGATTTACAGCAAAGTACCAAAGCTCCTTTCAAGCCATTCAATTCAAAGAAAAATTTCACAGGATTTCACACCCACCTTTTTAAAGATTTGAAAGATTTTAGAAAGATTAGAAAAATTTTGAAAGATGCTCGTAAATGAAGCTCTTCACAACTCACCATACAGCTTGTATCCTAGTGGCAGCTTTATATCTCTTCAAAAATCTTTGATATCTCTTCCTCTGCAAAAATCCCCTTACACACGCTTGTATCATGGCAACAGCCAAGTGTAACACTCTCATTGCCTCGTCTGTAGTTAAAGAGACTGTGGTAGTGCCAGTATGAAGGAGATGACCATCAGCGTCTACAAACGCAAAAATACATTATATTAGGGAATGATCTTTTACCTTCAATCAGGCGTGCATAATGTTCAAACCTGCTTGGGAGTGGTAGAAATTCTCTGAAAACCTGCCTGCATATCAATTTTGTACAGCTAGGGTAGAAAAGCCTTTTACCAGAACCAGTAATAATGCAGGTATCAAACAGTTTTTACACATGGAGCAACGAAACGATTAATCATATATTCAACAGCAGAACATTAGCAATTTATACCATTTGTTTGCTATCATTCATTATTGTTCCCACGTTCCCATGTTTATGCACGCCTGCCTTCAATGAGTACTTTATCCGACCCAGCCCCTTCAAATGTTGCTTAGCTCCTTGGATTGGGATACGAACCTCGACATTAAAGCGTGCCTAATGCAAATGTTGAATGAAGGCCATTACCCCCAGGGGGTAGTCAGGTATATTTAGGATAAGGGTGCTCAGGCTGAAGTACAACGCAGCAACCCAAAAAAATAATTTCTGCCATAGAAATAGACCCAAAAAAATAATTTTTCCGAACCTTACCTACCCAAAAGTTATGAAGTCAGTATCTTAAATTTGCAGAAAAGTACCCTAACTGATTGGATTTCTCATAATGTATTTGGATATTTAAGCTTTTTATTTTAGAAATGTTACTTGATTCTAATTTTGTTTTGTTTCCCAATTGCTTTAATTCTTCTCATATTTGAGACCCAAAAAAGTAAGCCAGAAATCCGGGAACCCAAAAAAATAACTGTACAAATGATTGACCCAAAAAAATAATCCTTGCCCAACTTTTGGACCCAAAAAAGTAACCTGAGCATCCCTATCCTGAATATACCAGAGGACCCCCCTGGGCCATTACCTTGAATAGTTGGTGCTTCATTTTCATTGCAAATGCCAACATCATCAACCTGAGCCTGTGTCTCATCTTCTGTATCACTAGCAAAATCTGTAGAACCTGCACTCGATGATCTGTCGGTAAGCTCTTCGATATACAGTCTTGCTTGATGTTTCCCAGCCAAATCCATCTTATGTCTCTCATCCTTTGTTGCGAGCTCCGGCGCAGTTTTAGGTCGCTTTTGGTTCTCCCTTCCCGTCCCCTCTTTATCAGTCTCTGAAGATGATTCATATACTGTGAAGGACTGTTTTGGGCTTGATGCACTTGGTATTGGTTGCAGAATATTATCTGGTCTGCCAGCTTCGAAGAAACCATCAGCATTTTGCGAGTTTGGTGACGTCTGGTCAAAATTCTGCGCCAACAGTTCCTGCCAGCTTACCCCTTCGAAATCTGACAACGCTGGTGCTGCATAAGAGCGTGAATCTGTGAATCAATGAAAAAGGAAGTATGGGATATTTTATAAAATACAGCCATTTTTTCATTTTAAAATTTTTTCACTTTAAAATTATTCATGCACAGTAGCCCCCGTCAGTCAGTATGATTGATTTTCAGGGGGCCATGCGAAAAACTTTAGAAATCAAAAATCCACCATAACTAATAACAGAACAGGAAACTAATTACAATCATAAATAATCTATTTACGACTAATTACACTCAACTTAAAATTAACCCTTTAGATAAAATAAAATTACCCCAAGAGCGAGCTTCCTAGGCCTCAAGGCTAAGTTGATTCCAGGTTTTCGATTCCAGCCAGCCATTAACTTTTGCCATAAACCCCGTTCACGTTGCTCCGTTTTGTACAAAAACGGACGGAAAAGTATCCGTTTTTGTGACAGTGTTCACACGGATTCTCACAAAACAGCAAAAACAGAGATTTTCGAAAACGCTGTCAAAAGTGGATATCCACAAACACGGAAATTTTGAAAACGCACCGGATCAATGTGAACGCACAAAAACGAATGTTTATTTAAAGCGCTGCAACCTACTTCCACAAAACAAGAGCTATGTGAACGCACATAAATAGATATATCTGATCGATGTGAACAGAATAAAACGGATGGACACCCCCCCCCATTTTTGTACCAAAATGGATCAATGTGAATGGGTAGTTTGGGTGCACCAAAAATGGATAATAACACAAACGAAGTAATATGCAAAGAGTCTCATACCGTATGTTTTGGAGAAAAATGGCAACAACACATACAAGATTCAAATGAAGTATCAGCAGTTTGATATCTACACTTACCATCTCCTGATGAAGAATTGTGTTTTGGAGGAGAATCATAGATGACAGGCAAATAAACTGACTCAGATTCCAGTAATGAAGTGTTTACACCTTGAAATGAAAGCAAAACATCAAACTAAAACTCTTTGAACACTCTTCCACAAAAATATTTTGCCCAATAGAAGTGACAGACCAATTTCGTTGAAGACATCATCTCTTAAAATTCTCCCACTGCTTCCTGTCTCCCTACAGTGATAGGAACACGTCCCTTTTTCGCTTTATGATCTTGTGGATCTTCAAAAGTAGATAGACAACTAACCTGACAATACATTGAACAATTAGTAATAAAGGAAAAAACAGACAAGTCCAATAAAATTCAAAATCATTGAGGCCATTTTTCTTTAAATTCAAAATCATTGAGGCAATTAGTAATAAAGGACAAAACAGACAAGTCTAATAAAATTCAAAATCATTGAGGCCATTTTTACAAATCAAGCAATGAAGAATTTCGCGGAATTATATCAATTTTTCAACATGCTCTATGTGATGTTAAAGGGGCTCCGTCGTCAAAATGTAAACAAAACGATGATTTTTGCAGTTTTTTGAAAGGTTTATATTAATTCCAGGGGGTAGACATGATATTTTGCTCCTCCTGGTCCCCGTTCTTGTAGTGTGGTATAGTAGATTGTAGGTAGTGTTTAGGTAATTTTGTTGTAAATTTTTATATTGAATATATATAAAAAAAAAAAAAGGTGATATCACACAGGATTTTCGTATTTTTTCAAAATGAAAGTTGCTGTTTGGGCATTAATCATTGTACTTCACTAAGGAACAAACCAAACATTCATATCTTCTACGATTGCTCGGATATAAGTGGATTTTTAACGGCCGCTTTTTGGTGGCTTGGGTGAATCCATCAAACAAACTGCAGATAACAATGGATGAACGATGGATAATCGGCGACACTTGCGAGTTTACGGATTTGTTTACAGTTTGACGACGGAGCCCCTTTAACATTAAAAGTCATCAACATCACATAAGTCACAACAAATGCTTCACGAAGTTTTAGAATCAAAGTAAAAGTGGAAGATCAATAGACCTTTCAGCTATCAACAAAGGGTCTGGATCGAGCGATATTTTAATACACTTTGATATGAAACTTTCAATCGAGTTGCGTTAAATCTCCTATGACTGTTGTAAACATTAGAAAATTCTACAAAATTATCAAAATATCGTGCGATTCAGATTCGTTTGCAGGATAGCTGAATGGTCTATTCACATTGCTGCAAACAAAACGCATTAGTAAAGTATTGCATCTAAAAAAATTGCAATTAAAATCATACTAGTGCTATTGTGGTCGTAAAACAAATGTAATACCTGAAGAGCTGCCATCATTGTTCTTATTTGTTGTTTCCTTTTGTTTACGCTGCAAAACAATGAACATGGAAAAATGCAACGATGGTAATGGCGACAAAAATACTTCTGATTCCAGTTTTCTGTTTACCATTTTCAAGAGAAACCCAAATAACTGCGTTTTCTGCAAAACTTCCCATATTGAGCCCTCATAAAAATGTATATGCCCCTTGCACTACTTGAGTGACTTCGCCTCATTTGTCCAATGGCAATTATCTCGATTCAGACATCTAGTGCCTTCGGCAATTCTACATCACTGGCCTGCTAAAACCCCCGGGTGGGGGGGGGGGGGTACTTGACTTAAATTTTTACGGGGGTTTGCCCACGAAAAAATTTTTTTTACCCTGCTCCAGAATTTTTCGCTCAAAATGATAACCTGTTCTAGAAAAAATTTATGAAAAGTATACTCAAAAACATGAAATTTGACCGAAAAACGACCCGATCTAGCAGAATATTCCACTTTGACATTTTTTGACAACCTGCTCTAGAAAAATTGCCTCATTTTGATACCCTGTGCTAGAAAAAATTGGTGAAAACGATACCCTTAAAAACGGCACATCCCCGTCGGACAAATATACTAAGTACCCCCCCCCCCCGGGGCTAAAACACAACATCGATTTGGCAAAAAGTTACGGTCTAATCTGTCACAAAATGCTCCTGACAGACTATAGATTGTCAATATGGAATGAGTCATTCATTGTACACGTTTCCTATCTTTCGTAGACAAATTCATTCCCCAATTTTCTTAAATTTCATGAAGACGATACAAAATCCTTTTGACTAATCTTGAAACTAATAAAATAAAATGCAACATAAAAATAAGCATATTGCTTAAATCTTTCAAATCTTTAAAAAGATGGGTGTAAAATTATATTAAATTTTTCTTTTAATTAAATGGCTTGAAAGGAACTTATGATATTTTGCTGTAATTTTGCCGTGGAAATTTTTTGATATCTCGATTTTTTTCGAAATGGCGGCAATTTAATCATTTTTGAAAAAATTGACGGAAAATTTTGAAAAAATTTAAATCATCTTAAATCCTAAGCCAATAGAGGAAAATTGATATAACCTTCAAGAAACCATAGTTTATGAAGGTCTGTAATCTGGCGGCAAGCAGAAATCTATAGCTTTTCTGGTTTCGGATATAGAAATTCAATGACGTCACAGCCTCAAACTTAATAAATGCCGCCATTTTGAAACTAATCAAGACTAGAGTAGCGTCGCCCATTATGGCCGGTCGCCCATTATGGCCGGCTAGCAAGAGAAATTAAATTTCAGGGGACTGACGACTAGTAATAAAATTGCAATTGCGCGGAAAATCTTCGCTGACATCTGTTTTATCATGATTTGACCTTCACTGAAGTTTCAGTTCATTTGCATTGAAACCCGACGAGATGGTTTGTGCATATCTCAAATTGATTGTTTCAAGTATTGCAAATTTCATGATTCTATTTACATTCCTTCCTTCTTTTTCGTTCGCTCGGCACCTTGCGGTTAGAAATTTTTAAAATGTGCTTTGATTTTTCAGAAGTCCTATCTCTTGCGAGGAAATTTACAATGAAACCAAAGCAAAGTGACTTCTGATTCAGATTTAAGATTATGAAGTCTCAGTGCTGCAAATTGCTATTTTCGTCGCCCATTATGCCCAATAGTGTACCAGAGAAGTTTCCAATCGCTTCAAAATATCAAAATGCAAAATTTGTTAAAAGAAACACCAATTTGGGTTCAAATCTTACTTACCGACTTGGAAAATCATCGAAATAAAAAAACGCAGCATTATATTAAGTCTATTTTCATTTTAGAAGCTATGCCAAAACTCATCAATCCAATCACAAGAGATAAGGCAGAATTTAGAACAACTCGAAGCATGTATTTCAATTGCCAGAAATCGAAGTTTAAGTTAATTCTTATTGATATTTTTGTGTTTAAAGTACCAAATAATAAACAAAGAACAATAATTAAAACTGTTTTTCTTCTTAAGACTTTTTACTGGAGAGTAGTGTTCGTTGTTTCTCCTGCGGCCATAATGGGCGACGCTGGAAGAAAACGACGTTTTTACCCCCTCCTTTAAAATCTTCTAAAATCAGTATAAAGAGTTTACGTAAAAAGTCAATACTTTGTGATCTTTTTCTCCATTAGTTGGTGATATAATCTGGCTATTTGGTTTTTTCATTAATTGCTCTCTTTCGATCTAACTCAGAACTTCGCGATGACATGGGCATAATGGGCGACACCACTCTATTTCATCTTGCTAAAAGTTATATCCAAATTCGAAAACTTACAGAGAATTTCGGTGAATACCCAGGTGAAGCTTCAAGTAAATATTTTGCAAGTTGTGCATGTTGCCCTGGTTGTAGCATTTTCAGGTGATCTTCTGCGTCTAGAACTTTCGCATTATGCCTGCATCACAAAACAAAATGGTCACTAATCTAAGTGATGGTCTGGTTTATTGACTTTCCTGTACCGGATGAGTAAAAACAAGTTAACACATTTGGCAGGTTGTGGAATAAAAAGCATGTGACAGATATAGAAAACTGAAATGTTAATCTATCAGTCAAAGTCGAACTTCGATGTGAAAATGTTGTTTGCTAAAATCACTCATCTTTTTTTGATGCAAAAACGAGGAAAATGCTGGTAAGGGTTTTGTATGGGAACCAGAATTCCACGTTCGATTCTGGTCCATGATTTCCTTGCCATTGGAATTCAAATTGAATACAATTGTCTATTTCATAAATAGAATTTATATTACAATGGCAATTAAATCATGGACCAGGATCAAACGTGGAATTTTTCTTCCCATACAAACCCCTTCCAAGCATTTTCCTAATTTCTGGGTACTTTACGTGACCCAGCCTCTTTAAATATACTTGGATCATTTACAAAATAGATCAAAGAGAACGTTTTATCATAAGTTTGATATCAAGGTCTGGTAATGCTTCCAGTCTGAAGCGAAATGTTCCAGTTGTCTCAGGCATTCGGGTCAACAATCAAATATCAATCATTTTAACATGATTCAAGTCAAATAAAAGACATCAACTGAGAAACAGTTTATTTTCGTCATCCTTGTTTCAAAATGTCTGATAATTTCAAACGGGGGACGTTTTTGGGACAAGATCGATGAGAAAACTTTATGATAGGTTTGTTATTAAACTCTGGTGATTATCAAAAGAGTGGATTTTTAGAGCACCCATCATTCTCTTTAGACTCAGACATTTCGTCCCTTGTTTCCCTGCATTCTTTGATTTGCAGATATCACTTGCTCAGTAGGGACTCACTTCATTACTCTAATAAAGTGTAGCCACTTTAAGCCAATATGGTGTGGATCCATATTGACCAATTAAATTGCTATAATTTAGTTTTCAACCAATAAGGAGGCGCTATTTAGACTGTTCTTGTTGTTGCGTACAAATACGGTTGATTCGGGAAAGAGTTCTCGTAGCTGCGATGGATTTATTTTGTTTCTACAGTGGGAGATTACTGCTTGAAATGTATGTATTTTGCGATGAATAGGTTCGTAAAACATTATTCTTTGTACTACAAGTTTGCTTTTCAATGTTGAAGCACTTTAAATCAGACTTTGAAGCGATTTTGTTGAGTGTACGAGAATTCCCGCTAGTTTAGGCCATTATGACACAGGGGGGCCATTTTATAAGAGTAATGAAGTGAGTCCCTTATTGAGCAAGTGATATCTGCAAATCAAAGAACGCAGGGAAACAAGGGACGAAATGTCATAAGTCTACGTTCTCTTAGAAATACAAAGAAACACAAAATCTGCACTAAAACCCAGTTCCACGATCAACCTTGTCACAAAGGATTTTTGCAAATATTTATTCTGTCATTCAAGAATCAATAATGAGAGTCACTTACTTATCTGCTTGGGTTATAGTCGTCCCGTCAAGTTTCATCATATTCTTGCAACAACAAATAGCATAAGGTCTGTAGTCGACAAATCTGGACAATATTAAGGAAATACGAAGCTCAGAAAATCATAATTCTACAATCTAGGCCAAATGCTTGCGAGAAATCACAACATTGCACTACTTTGGCCTTTACGTGTCCCCCGCTCTTCCCGTTTCAATGTTGCTTGAATGAAACATCATTCGACCGCGGCAACATTGAATCAAGGGAAAGGGGGGATCGGAAGGTCCTAGACCTATGTTTCCGTTCCGTCCCAGCACGTCTGGGATTCGTACATCATTAGTTCAGCAGAATTCAAACATAATACTACAAACTGTCTCATCATCTATAAGCATTGTATATTTCTTTGTGAAGGCCTGTTCAACGCTTTTCGTAACTATCATGTCTCTTTGCCCAAGCCTAGACGTAGACGCAAATTGTGACAACAGCTTTGGTATCAGCCATTATGATTTTTCAACTTTCTGAGAGCAAGACGGTAGTGAAAGTTGCCAAGCAGTACACCAAGGACCTGCCAATAAGAGGCAGATTTGCGCGGTGAGTGGCTGAGCAGTTTATTCAGTTCCCATTATGTAATTGAAGTTAAGATTGGTCGTGTTCCTGACCAGATGCTTGACCAACCAACTCACTTCATCGTCCTTCGAAAGGGACGTTAAACAAGAGGTGTGCATAGAGGCCTACATTAGCTGTAATATAGCTGTAAATCTTTCCAGCCTACTTAAAATAAAGTAAAGAAACAAAAATGGTACTATAGACCAGAAGGAAGAGCAACCCTGCCTTGGCAGCACGAAAAGGATACTTTCCTTGATCTCCTACTATAAATGGGTTGCCACTCAAAGAAAGTTCTTCCAATACGGGCAAATACGAAAGCAATTGAACCTAAAAAGACAAAAATTATGTTGAAAGCAAGAATAATCATTCAGCACTTCCATGTACAAGCAATTGAAACTGCATCCATCTAAAACTTGTGCCTTGTAAGACATTTTAAATGATGCTAATTGAATTCTACACGATCAGATTGACGAGCTCTTGGAGCAAGTCCTGTAATGGTGAGCCAATTTTAATAGGGCACGCAACTTTTGTCAAATATACATTAAAAGCCATTGTCGCCAGGGTTCTTTGGATGCATGCTGTAAAAATTTCAGACTGTCCGAAAATCAAATTTGTCCTGAGTAGAAAATAAGGCTCCACACTGTAGTAGTTTAATTGATCAGAAATTTTGACTTTAGTTGACCTTTCTGTCCGCTCAACTACTGCAGTGTGGATGCATATTTTCCAGTTTGGCCGAATTTGATTTTTTATTAATATTTCTTATATTTATTTAGACTGATTATATGTTCGTAGGTATAGCTATTGATAGACTGATGGACGCTATAACTACGACTCGTGGACTTACGCTTCCAGAAACGGACATGGCCTAAATTACCTGCTATTTTTTCCTCAAAACCACCGACCCTAAAATGCTGCAAAAAGTGGTTTTCCTGAAGTGCTACACTGCAAAACAAGTTATCAGTACTTAGATGAATGCTTCTTCAAGCTATTAAAGCAAAAAACTCTTACCTATAAGTTCTATTTTGGTTATTTGGAGGCGCAAAAGACCTCGTAAATTCGCTCGTTACTTTGAGATTTTGATCGTTGCAACAGTTCAGTCGAACGCGTTGTTCGAACGCTTTTGTTTGCCTTTGGCGGGAAGTTTGAATTGAAGAAGAATCAGCAAATCCCATCAAGTTATTTCAAGTCTTGCATCCTGATTGGTCTAGGAACAAATTTGTTCCTGGCGAGAATTTTTTTGCCGTTTTGAGAAGAGTTAGTCCATAATGCCCATATTTAATCACATAAAATGATACATTACACATTACCTACTATACTTTCTAATTACCACACCGGGTGTTCCAAAATGATGTTTATCGTTTGATTGCTTACATGTCCATAACCAATGAACCGATTTTCAAAAACTTTGTTTAATTTCATTGCCTAAGGGATAAATTGTATTTTAAGATGTTGGTTGCGGTTTTACCACGTTGTTTTCGTGTCGAAACGGATATCGATAAACCTACTCAAATTCAAGCCTTGGATGGCATGAAAAAGAAACGGCCTTCTTTCTCAGTCAACATTTTAGATGTGATGCGAAAGGCTGAAATTATATGTCGTTCAAAGAATATATGTCGTTCAGAGAATATCTGTCGTTCAGAGAATACGAATTCAGTTAAAACTGAGTTCAGAGAATTCGAATACGAGTTCAGCCTTTTGTATCACATGTAAAATGTTGACTGGAAAAATAGGCCGTTTCTTTCTCATGCCATCCAAGGCTTGAATTGGAGCAGGTTTATCGATCTTCCTTTCGACATGAAAACGCCGTGGTAGAACCACAACCAACATCTTAAAATTCAATTTATCCCTTAGGCAATCAAATAAAACAAATTTTGGAAAATCGGTTCATTGGTTATGGACATGTAAGCAAATCAAACAATAATACATCATTTTGGGACACCCGGTAGGTACTACTTTACTAGACTACAGGTACGATAATTTGATCTTTAGACAGTTTGAAATTGCAGCGTGCTCAGAAGGACCCTGGGTGGTAATGGCTCTTTAAAAAGCAATTGGAACAATTACCTCTGTGAGATCCGAAAGTTTGTTGTCTGCCAGGATTAGCGTTGATAGGCTTGGAGGTAGAAAGCTTGGAACACTAAAAGAGTTAATGTAAAAATGTTGTAAA
Organism: Aurelia aurita complex sp. Pacific; assembly: GCA_004194395.1. NCBI lineage: Eukaryota > Metazoa > Cnidaria > Scyphozoa > Semaeostomeae > Ulmaridae > Aurelia > Aurelia aurita complex sp. Pacific. The sequence continues at coordinate 80,037 of REGL01000612.1, read as the reverse complement.
CAATTTAAACTAAACTATCATCAAGAGTTAACAGAAAATAAAATATAAAAACACGACTGTTATATAAAAACATAATATATCTTGAATTGCAGTTTATAGCCTAGAGCTTACAAGACTAAACGTTTCAGGCCGAATTCTTCATCACTCATCACATCAAAAATCTTCAGATAAAAAACGTTTCGATATTGAAATCTTCTTCAGTCTTAAAAATATCATTGTTATTAAAACTATTACTAGCAAAAGCAGAATCTGCAGTTCAAATCAAGGGCGCCTACCTTGTAGGAAGTGTGTTTATTCCCGGTACTGTACGCGTAGTAATTGGTGTCCTATGACCCAGTCCTGTTAGTCTGTGCACTGTGCAGGGATTTTCAAATTCTAACGTCTGTTAGAGTTGACCAATCAAAAATCACGCTGTCTGGTTCCCGGTGGCCAGATCGTATAACAATTGATATCGTGTTACATAAACACCGGAATTTGAACCACAAAGTTATTCATACGTCATCTTGACCTTGAGAGGACTGACGCTGTGTACTTTTTTTTTTTTTTTTTTTTTTTTTCTAGGACACTCTCTGTACTGGGTCACAGGACACCAATTACTCTACAACACTGGGAATAAACACACTTCCTACAAGGTAGGCGCCCTTGTTCAAATTTGCAGTCTGCTATCCGTTCATTCTGACCGATTGGATGTCTTGTTGTCATCGTGTGTTATCGTGGACTTGCTACAATTCTCTCTCTGCTCTCATCGGCGCAAGTCATAAGATATTTTCCTTCTTCCTGCTCTGCGTTTATTTTGTGCTGACAAGAGAGAGACTTGTAGCAAGTCCAGTGTTTGTTGTTATCCCCAACGAATTTGCCAGCATCATCCAGCATTCAAAAAATACCATTCACTTGTTTTTCAGTAGGCCATTTTAGGATTTTGATTTCAACTTAACAAACAAATTTCATGATTCCAAAAACTTAGCAAAGGCCAACGAAATGATCTAAATTCATTTTTTCTTAGCTTTTCATTAACTTTAAATTCTGAAAAATATCGATTGGCACCCAGTTCAATAATTCAAAACTTAACTGTGCAATAAATCATCACTTTTAAAAGGACATTTAACTAAACTGCTTTCCAAGAAATTACCCTTTTTTCTGATTTGACAGTTGGGAGCATGCGGGTTACAGCTTGATTTTCAACTGGAAGACATTAATGATTAGTGAATAAATTTACAGTTGCCATACAAATAAAATAGACGTACTCTTTCAATCCAGTTATGTCGTTGTCTTCAAGAAGCAGAACCTACGAAAGGATTGTTACGAAAACGATGTAAATACAATGTTATATCTACCGGATGAATTTGAAAAAATGCATGGCGTTTGAAGGGCTACCATCCCCTGAATATCAAATCAAAATATTTATCATTATCTTGTTGACTAGCCAACGTATTGAATTAATTTTTGGAATTTTCCTCGCTGAAATCGGCAACTTTCTTCCGAAAATGAGGGATTGTCCTGAGAAAGCCCCCTAGAAAATTACAGTATAAAACTGGTTGCTAATTTATTACCCCTAAACTCCAGAAAGAAAACTTCCAGTGTCTAATTACCTTTAAATGAACCATGAATGACAAATCTCCAAACTCTGCAATACTGAAAAAGAATGGAGAGTGGACTTATAGCAGAGCAATCAAACAATGACCAAAGGGGTTGTATTCATTGACATTTGCTCCACAACCCCTGGTATCGTCCTGTAGTATTATTAAAATCAGAAAACACTCATAAGTAGCATATAGGGTGTTTACATCAGAAGACACAAAGGTAGAGTAATAGCAAAAAAGGCCAACCTGTTACTTGACAGATCCAAATGACGTAGCATAGTATTTCTTTTCAGATTTCTGATAGCCTTGGGGAAGAGTAATAATGCAATGAGATGAATAAATGAATCAGAAAGAAATTAGTTACAGAGTGATTCAAAAACATTGGTGCGTTTCTTGGGTAACATATTGGAACAAAACCTTGTGCATTTGTAGGTTCAAGCTTGGCTGAATAGATGTTAAGAAAAATTAGTTTCAAAGTACGATTGAAAGTTGTGGAAAATAGAAGAATGTACATTTTGTTTCATGTAAATCTCTCAAGGTCAAGGTGGTTCTCATATTATAAAGATATTCACCTTAATATTATTTCCAGCAAGACAGAGCCATTCTAGATGTGTAAGATTGGAAAGACCTATGAAAGAAACAGCAGTTTTTCAAGTAATTTGTTTCGGAAATGCATGACATTTTTTGCTCAACAAATCATTGAAAAGTAGCTTGACATACCCTCCAATAATGAGCAAATGACAGCTACAACTGTACATCTTACACTTTAAAAAATGTAAATTAAAGAATTCAATATTCAGAGTTATGATCAGATTTTTGTTCTTGTTTGATCTTGCCTATTGGCACTCTTGTCACGCATCTTTTTTGAATTTGATGGCAGCTATTTGATCAAACTGCAGCTGGCTCATATTGTTCAAAAACCAAGTTCAAGTTTCATTTTAAAATTCCAACATACAAATTCCATCAAACAGCAACTACTTAGCAACATCTTAACAACAACAAAATAACATAATATACAGTAGTCTCAATGGAGAAACTAATCAAGGAGATAGCACCCCCTAAACCTGCACAAATGGCCCAAACTTTCTGCACCTAGTAATAATTCTAAATGAAACTATTCTAGAATCAAGTAATTTTTGAATAAAAGTAGGGACCAGATGACCTTGTGTCCATTGTTGCTTTGGATGGCACAGTAACGAGTAATCTTTTTTACTGTTTTAATTGTATTGATGATGATAAAAAAAGTTTGAATATCTTAACACAAAAGCAAGAACTTTTGACAATTACCTTCAATATTAGTTATATCATTGTCCTTCAGGTTTAGAACTCTCAATCTTGACAAATTTGCCACTTGGTGCAAGCTGTCTAGATGATTCTGTACAACAGATAGCTGCCGGGGAGGGAAAGATAAGGTCAGTTACTTTTGGTTACAATGAGTACGTTTATTTAGTGCATTGTGCCAATGAAAAAGCTACTATTAACTATAAAACAATTACCCTGCAAACTGGAAAGAGAGAAGACTAAGCAGAAAACTAAGCCAAGAGAGACAAGGTCAAAACGATAGATTAGTATCATGCTTCAGTCTATCAATAACTAAATCATTAGTTTATGGAGGTCTACAATATGGAGTTATAAGCAGAAATTTGTTGCCTTTTAGCATATGATTTACAAATTTGATAACATAACAGCCCCAAGACTAATCAGGTCATACTGTAAATGATCCTGTAATTCTTCAGGTGATCTAAAAGATATAAAAGTATACAGCAATGGATAATAGGAGCAATTAAATCCAAAGAAAAATATGTATCATAACCAAATGATACCATATGCTATCAATTTCTAAATAGGAAATGCACAACTTCTATTTTCACCTGATAGTATCTTAGGATAGGGGGGGGTCTCTCCTCGATTAGTTTACCTATTGAGAGAGCTCCTCCTCTAAGTAATTCCCTGCATACAATTTATTTATTTAGCCCCTCTTTGTATCTGTGTATTGTATTAATTTTCTGTAGCATTGTGTTTATTTTCTGTAACAATTATCTTTGTAGTTTAGTTATTCGTATGTATAGTTAGGTTATAAATTGTATGTAGTGGAATTTAAAATATAAAACTGAACTGAACTGAACTGAACCATAACCTTTCAACACGAGGATTCTACAGTAAGCTTGCACATCAGACATAACACAGTATGATCATATATCGGGTTCACTGAGCATATATGCAACAGTTGACTTGTAATCAATCTCACCTTTTCAAGATATGAAAGGGCGACCAAACAATCTAGGTCAGAGATTTTATTATCATCTAAGATGACTGTTGTTGACTGCAGGAAGTCTTCTGAAACATCAAATTTTGACAAGCCTCTACCTGATAATAAAAAAGATTGAATCTTTAAGCGCTAGCTAGTAGTTTGCATATCAATCAAAGAACTTTGGATGAAGTCTCTGCTCATTTTAAGTGAAATTTCCAACAAGAGGGTTAATGAAATATGTACCTACAACACTTGAAGTATCAAGAACTTTTGATTACACTCATTTTTTTATAAGAAACTGCTTATAAGAAACGGTAGGCTCAATTTTTCAAAAGCTAAGAAACAACCCTAGCTGAATTGAAAAAGCTAAGAAAATTTTGTAATTTACAGTTTTAATTTTCCTATCGCACACACAAATGTATTGACACTGTACAGTTATAGCAACTGTTTGGACATTATTTTGAGTGCGAAATATGTTATTTACTCGCTTTGAGATCTTACTAAGTAATTTGGGAACCCTTTAGATAAAACAAAATTAACTCTACACTTCCGGCATTAAAGATATAAGAAACACGTAAGAAACTTTTGGTAGCAAAATGGCCCAAAAATTTAAGAAACTGCCTACCAGCCCTGGACCTTAGTTTCTTATAAAAAAAAGAGTGTACTGAAGTAAAGAAATAATAGGTGATTACACTAAAGATGACGGAGAGGGACTGTTCACCAAAGATGCACTGCATTCTTTAATTGAATTCCAATAGAATTGTTAAAGATTTGTAATTTGAATGTAATGCATCTTGGTAAAAAGTTCCATGCCACCATCTTTAGCGTAACCGTCTAATGGGGGAAACATAGATCTTTGTACTGTTGTTTAAAGAATGGAATGAACAATTTTTCAATCTTACTGAAACATTTATAAATCATTCTCTGCTGTGTAAGATTTAATTTCCATTTTTGAGGAACCTCATGAAAAGAATTTTGGGATTTAGCTCCACATTATATCGACGCAAAGCTTTATTTCAAAGAAATCACACAATCTGTAAGAATGTTTATTGTGTTACTTCAATTTCCATTGCAAAGGATGGATAATGAGGAAGGTGCCCTGGTTGGGTTTGGGTTGAGGGGGGTACATGACTTCTGGATGGATGGGGGTCTGCCACCCCGTTTTCAAAAAGCTAGTACCCTCTTCTATCTAATTACCAAAAGTTGCGTTGGTACCCACTTTTATGATGACTTTTGGTGGAAAACCGCCCATTTTTAACCACTTTTTGCAAATTTCAGCGAAACCAGGGGGCGACTGCACTTTTATGTCATATCGCTCAACAAGGGCAGATTAACAATAGAATCTTTGGTTTGTTTACATATGACGCCATCTTGGTTGACTAGCCAATCAGAGAGCTCTATTTCTATGGCATCATCTGATGATAATGGCAGAAGGAAGGGTTTGCTGTGGAGAAAACCACACCCTCGTTTTTTCCTTGTGACGAAAATATACTTTCGCAAAAACTCAAACTTTTTGCACACGTATAGAACGATAAATTTTACATACTTTTTTATTGGCACTAAGCTCTGCGCCTTCTGCTCTTAGCGCGATCGTTCACTCTCGACACCCCTTTTTGCACGTCTTCCACATCCCTTCAACGGTCATTATAACCCAGATTAACCCTTACCCCATGACATGACATGACACAGAACGTCCAGATATTGAAAGCTGGTCTGCCATAATAAAGTGCAGACTAGCCGAACAGGACCGCCGAGAGGGGGGGGTAGCCGGGGCAACTGCCCCGGGGCCCGNCCCCGCAAGGGGCCCCGGCAAAATCAAATTTTCTTCTTGTCCATTGCACTTTCAAGTTCAAATGATATCACGGGCCTCAGTTCATTTCAATTGCAATAAACTTTGTGTTGTGTTGTAAGTTTCTCTGGCCGAATGTAAACAACAACAAAAATGCACAGAAATCGAACGGGAGTCTACATCTCCTCGCTGCTATCAACGTTGTTTCGTTAAATCGTATTGAGAATAAGCTACTGAAAATATTGCTCATGCCATTACTGATGTCTTCGAATAATAAACTCTGTCAGAAAGTTTAGTACTTTTCTATCTACGTTCTTCAGGCCCGTCGGAAGATCTGTCATTTTCTATATTATGCAATTCAAAAATAATCTACCGGGTGCACCAAAATAAACTATGCACGTTTGGCAGGCCACAATAAATCGTACACTAAACCGATTTTGAAGATTTATGACTTAATCTTTAGCAGAAAGCCTGAATTAAATTTAATTAAATTTAGAAGAAAGCCTGAATCCTCGTGAAATTAATTGAGGTCCTATTTTCAAATTTCCCGGAAAAACCTCCATCAGTCACGATCCTTTGCCTCTTTAAATGGCAGATTTTACAAAAATGATGCATTTTCCAGCGATCTAAATGGCGTGGTCATGAAAAATTTTCCCGGGGGCGAGCCACCGGACCCCATTTTTGCTCGCTGCGCTCGCATCAAGTTATAGCCTCCCAAAATAGAATTTCATTCCGATATGCCTAGTTCATACCATGGATCATTTTGCTGCTAGAAATTGATGAGGATTAGACATTGCATTGCACTTTAGTCACAAAATCCGACATAAAAATTCACGATTTTCGTGTTTTGGAATTCACGAAATTTTCCCAACTGTGCACTTGTAGTAGACTCATTCCAAAAGTCTCTTGTTTCACCCCCTCCCTCTGTTGACTTGCCGCTACAAAAGGAGTGATAACGACAACAACATAACGCAAAAGTTAGAGGGCCTTAGAGGACCTATTAATCTACGCTTTTGGTGCCAGTGCCAAGCAAGGGGCCCGCATCCACTAGTTGCCCCGGGGCCCGCCCTCGCTCTCGGCGGCCCTGTAGCCGAAACCAGTATTACCCTACAATTTTACACCAAATTACCGTTATATTATTACTTCCTTAATTTGGTTTTGAAGATTTGTTGACAAAAAGAGAGTTTGGCTGCTCTGTCCTGCCTGCGTATGCTGATGCATTTTACTTTTGGATGAGAAGTACTCTGATTCTGAAGCAGTGAAGTACTGAACGTCAGTCGCCTGGCTCACCCTGAAAAAGTTTACAGGAATTCTCACCAGTAAGATTTGTCACTTTCTTTTTCTTGGATTTTGATGCCATGTCGTCTCTTCTTTCACTTAATTTCCTATCAATGTCCTCGCTGGCACCTTCTTTCACCCCTGACAGTTTGACCACTGAAAGGTTCGTCCCTTTTTAACTTCGACATTTTCGCGCCTTCATGCAATACAAATGCTTCATGTAATGTTCCGTATCAAGACACGAAATTTACCTGAGTAGATTCATAACATAGGTCCCTCTATATCTTTCACTGGCTGTTGTCGTTGCTATCTCTTCATTTGCCGTAGCGACGAATCAGTTCTTGGATCCTGCCCCCTCCCCCCACTGGTGGAGTGAAATAAGAGGCTTTCGGAATGTGGTATGTGGAATGCTTCAACCGTTGAATTTAGAAGGATTTTCTTTTTTAGTTGTTTTTACCTAAAATTTTGCTCTGCAATAGTATTTGGGATGTACTTCTGGGTCCAAGTCCTAACCTTATCTGAACTGAAGCAATTTGCCAATTACTCACATTATTTTTCCGTTTTCATTATTCTTATAATTTCATTCTGGTCTCAAGCAATTTTGCAAATCTCTGTGTTTTGTGATTTTTCCAGATCTTTATCCATCTGGCGGGGGTGGCGGTGGGCCTAAAACCGCAAAAATTATACCAAAAAATCTGAGATGTAATCAGTCGTTTCCGAGACCTATGGCAACACCAACAGCAACAACAACAGAAGCAATTTAGGCCACAACACAGCTGTTATCGGAGAAAGGAAGCAAATCCAACTTTCATTTATTCAATCGATATGGCAGCGAAAACAGAACTAGAAATGCCATCAACGCAAGAAGTCCTTGGAAGAACAAACCTTAGTCCTTCCCTTGGCAGTCCTACTTCAATCAAAAGTAAAGACAATACAAGCTTACAGGATCCCGAAACGAAAGGACAAGAGCATTCTTTTTTGATGGACAGAGGTGATGTGGAGCAGATGGAAAATGGCCTTCTTGAGTTGCTGGATGACTTTAAGCAAGGCAAACTACATGCATTTGGTAGGCCATTTTGTGAAATATTGGATGTCTAAAAACAGTAGACGATGAATTTTACAGTAGAAGAAATCACGATGAATTATTATTATTATTTTTATTATTATTTCTTTATTTTTAGTAGGCTAATTTAAAAGAATAGCTACATTACAGCTAATTAAGGCCTACTTTAAAAATTTTACAGATACTAAAACAAATTCCTCAAAAAGAAATGTACAATCCGTGTATATTTACAAAAAGATTATATGATAAAAGCTCTATCCTGTTAGGAACCCCACTTTAGGAATATAAATCTTGCAGAGCCTACAGTTGCATTTATCACCTTTCCAGCATCTAATTCGTTTTTTGAAAATAGGAAGGGTATTGGATTGTTTTATTTCTAGCGGTAATAGCTGCCACAGTTTATTTCCAAGGTAGGCTATGCTCTCAATTCCAAATGACGTAGTCCGTACCTTTGGAAGTTGAGCATCATTGCCACGCCTTAGATTGTAGCTAATATTTCGTTCCGTGAAAATATCCTTCATGAAAGGTGGGTTTAGATCGAATTTGGTTTTATACATTTCTGTCATTAACAACTGTAGGTTTCTTACATGGATTGGTACCGATTTGGTCTGTTCCAAGAGAGAGCCAAAATCATTTCCGTAATCTTTATATGCTATGCGTAATG
>REGL01000612.1:46321-69224 GCA_004194395.1 Aurelia aurita complex sp. Pacific | reverse complement strand
TCTATCCTGTTAGGAACCCCACTTTAGGAATATAAATCTTGCAGAGCCTACAGTTGCATTTATCACCTTTCCAGCATCTAATTCGTTTTTTGAAAATAGGAAGGGTATTGGATTGTTTTATTTCTAGCGGTAATAGCTGCCACAGTTTATTTCCAAGGTAGGCTATGCTCTCAATTCCAAATGACGTAGTCCGTACCTTTGGAAGTTGAGCATCATTGCCACGCCTTAGATTGTAGCTAATATTTCGTTCCGTGAAAATATCCTTCATGAAAGGTGGGTTTAGATCGAATTTGGTTTTATACATTTCTGTCGTTAAAAACTGTAGGTTTCTTACATGGATTGGTACCGATTTGGTCTGTTCCAAGAGAGAGCCAAAATCATTTCCGTAATCTTTATATGCTATGCGTAATGAACAGTAGAAGAAATCACCTGATCCTCCAGCACCCTACTCTACCATTTCTAGATAGAAGGCTGATAAAGAACAAAGAATCTGAAATATTTTGCAATTTTTAGCAATAATTGACTCTGTTGCTTGTAGAGTGTTGCTAAAAATATGTTTTTTTTCAGTAAAAAGGAAAGGAAGGACCCAAAAAACAGTATACTCCTGTTGAAAAATCTTCAAAAATTTGATTTTAACAAAACAAGGAACATTTACTTTTTAAATTTCTTTCTTACGTTTAAATTAATTCCCAGATGTAGCTGATCTCCCTTTTGGTTCAGAAGTTGGTGACTAGCTCCATTCCTGATTGGAATCTTTGCAGAATGTGCCCCCAAAGTCTATTGTATTTAAAACAATAACACATTGTTTTTGAGAGAGAAATTCAATGATTAATAGGCATGTTATGTTTCATCATTCAATAATGTAACATTGCTACAATTGCAATACAAGGCTATGTTAGATATTGAGTAATGTAAATTTGAAAATGAATAAAGTTTAAGTTAGTAGCAATAGAAATTCACAACTTTGTATTTCATATTTCAACACAAATTATGTATCACATTATGTGATACGCCCGTAATACATACGTTGACTTTTAATTATACTTTCGTTTTCTTGCACAGGCGGTGATGCATATTTGGAGCAAATGGACCAAGTTAGAGATTTGCAAGAGAAACTTGCCCAACTCCACTTTGAATTGGAGGAAGAAGATATTGGTCAGAGGTTCATAAAAATAATTTGAAATTAACAAATCAATTTACATGAGTATTTTTTTTACAGAAACACAGAATTTGAGTCACTAAGAAAAGTTTTTAACTTGAAAGTGTGTTTAGACCTTGGAGACATAATCTGATGGAATAGTTTTGTTGATATCATGAATTGTCATTTTTTCTAGAATGAGATTATCAGAAGATGAACAGGAAAAGAAGAGCCAACAAAAGCTTGAGGAGCTGATGAAACATGTAAGAATGTCATTTTTTTCCTTAGAAGTCTTCATCAATGCATTATTTGACTTGATTTACACCGGTAAATCAAGTAGTGTCACTTCGGACCATTCTGTTCNTTTTTCCTTAGAAGTCTTCATCAATCCATTATTTGACTTGATTTACACCGGTAAATCAAGTAGTGTCACTTCGGCCCATTCTGTTCCAAGGGTAAATATTCAAAAGGCCTTGCAAGCAGGTGCATCACCAGGTTCAGGCCTACAGAAGATGATATTCGTTGAGTGGGGCAAAGTGTGAGAATCTCATGCACAAAACTTGATTAGGAAATTGGAGAAATAACATGAGAAGAAACAGTACATGTTTTGCCAAATTCATCAATCAAAAGCAGATTTTATGGACGTTCATCCAAGGTTAATTTGTCAGTAAATTATAATTAGGGCATACACAGTACAAAGTTGTGGAGTAGAATTTGTAGAATCCTGTCAGATAGTTTAATAAAGAAATTTGATATATTTGCTATGTGACAAACCTCTTCCCCGAAGAATCACAACTTTTTTCCAGCTTCCCCATCATTTTCTTGATTAATTTTGATTTGATTTTTTTTATCTTGCAGCTGGAAAATCTGTGTTCTTCTGTGTATCCTTTTCATTTTGCAAAATTTGATAACGTGGTAATGAATAAACATAAATGATGAACACTGAAATATGTTTTGCCCATATCGCTGTAGTTGATTACAGTCACAAAGTGCAATGAGAACCAGACTGTCAAAGAAATTTAATGTTTTGCGACAAAAGACTCATGGAATAAATGCTTCTAAACTTCTAAAAAGTTGTTATGTAATAGTCAATCTCAAAAGTTTTTCCAGCTTTTGAGGCTACATAACAATGTACAAAAAGAAAACATAACATAACATCGCATAAAATTAGATATGAAAAAAATAGCAATGAACAGCTCTTTGGTAAAATAACCCCCTTTTCTAGGATGTTAAATTACAGGTAGCTGTTGGGGGGACGAGATACGGTTTGTCAGAGAAAACGTATGTGACCCCCCGTGCAGTAGGTTAATGTTCATGCGCAGCAGCATTTTTGGTTGGAATTCTTACGGGCGCGTGAGCATTAACCCACTACACGGGGGGACACATACGTTTTCTCTGACAAACCATATGTCATCTCCCCAACAAGTAATTTTAGACACACCAGATTCTTGCAAATCCACAGAAAATTCATTGAGCTAGGTTTTAGACTTAAAGTTAGCTTAAACCAGATAGCCTGTAAATGACCTTTTTTTTGCAAAAAACCTCCCAAAATCGAGTTAAAAGAAGGTTATGTCGCTTGGTAATATCAGGGCGAACCAAAAAGAACTTCGAAAATAGTTTGATTCCTTCAACCATCGTCAACATTTACTTCAGTGCAAGTATCCAAAAACAGGTATTCACGAAAACTTGGTTGATGAGAGACTGAGTTATTTCAAACTTGCTCAACTGCATTCCATATAACAGCCATAAGCTTGATTTAATGTTAGAGATAGAGAGTTGAGTTGTGGGTTATCGAAAGTCCTTTCCAAATTCCATCTGGTTCGCGCTGAATTAAACAAGGAACATACAAACGATTGAATTTCAAAAGATTGTAGTTCCGTGACTATATACAGTAGATTTGCTAGTGTCTAAAAGTAATTTGATATCTTAGGGACATGGTTGTCTTATTATCGAGCCCGTTCCTCATATCGTTGTGGTTGTCTTTAACATTCAATCCAACCCAACATCGAACAATTTTTTTGAGCACCCTGTGCGTGCTGCTCGTCATTACTTGGGGGTGGAAAAACGTCTGCAAGCGTAGGTCTTTTCGGCTGAAAGAATTGAAAAATGCTCAGAAAGAGTTGTAAACACAAGATTGTAATTTCAGAGGAGTTCGGAGTGAGCAAAGATAAATGAATCAAAGAGTTGACAAGATTTTAGAATTGGGCATCAGTCTGAAAACGGTGTAGCAGACCCCCCCCCCCCCTCCCCAGCTGATCATAAAGCCATGTACAACGTGCCTCCATTTTGAAGTGTAATGTTATGGTTAGCCTTGACAGTTCATACAGACAAAATTTACAGCAGCATGACACTGAGTAGACTTGTTCCCAAATGCCTACGGACGAAAAGAGGATTCAAAGTTTATTTTCAAGATTTGGTTGAGATGTCCTAGCAGCTCACCTTAGAATCCATGAAGATATTCAGGTTTAGCTCTGAACTCTCTCCAGTTACCCGAATGTTAATCCCCAGCTATGGCCAAGGAAAACGGCAGAACTTTGTGTCAGTGTCAGTTCCCTCTCTGTGACCAACGCTGGAGTGTGCAGGTGTAATTGGAATGCAGGAAGCAGAACACTTATTATTGCTGGTCAATATCCTAGCCATCGTAAACGTTCTTTGATAATTAGTAACCTTGACACGAGAGATAATATATTCAACAATATACGATTCCACTCCTTGATATCCAATATCTTTTAATTTTCGTTAAATTCTAACTTTTTTGAATTTTTGATAAAAATTGAGAATCAACAAATGTAGATCAAATTCAAGGTCCGTCTTAGATGAGACGTCACCTGAAATTTGCGATAACGCAAAATTCCTTTGCAAAACACTTCTATTGTCGTTATTTGCGGGCATTTGCAGGTGACATGTAATTTGAGACAGACTATAGTACACTTGAGAAATTGTCACATCTAAAGCCTTGGTCAAACGCATCCAACATTTCCACCCAAAAAAATTAAAGTTTGCCGATGTTTATGCGGGGGTGGTCAAACGCATCCAACATTTCATCCAACATTTCCTTGATCGTATATCGCCTGCGCAGCAGCGTGTTTACATCAATTAAAAAAGGCGCGAAAAACAAAACGAAACGTTCTGCGCATACCCAAACATGAAATGTTGGACGAAATGTTGGATGAGGCGGTCAAACGCATCCAACTTCGCTTCCAACATTTAAAAACAAAATTTGTTTTTGATCTCGATCAAACTTCATCCAACATCAGTTTGCAAATGTTGGATGATCCAACATGGGTGGTCAAACGCATCCAACATTTCATCCAGCATTGGTTTTCACTTCAGCATGTTGGATGAAATTTTGGATGCGTTTGACCGGGGCTTAATTCTGTATCTCCACATCAAATGGCTTTATCTTCCATCTGCCACTCTATTTGTTGCACGACATCCTTGAAACAATGTTGATACAAATCTTCGACTTCTTGTGTTGCCGTAAATGATTATCCATGAGTTGATGTAAGCATTGCTCATACCCAAAATGCATGACCAAGAATACATCAAGGTTAAGCGGTAATCTGGCTCGGTCTTCTTCAGAAATTTGTAATAAGTCCACCAAGTCAACATCACGTTAAATGGAGTATATAAAACAACGATTGTTATGAGTAGAAATTTAACTGTTTTTGTAGCAGATAATTGGTTTCTCCTATCCAGAAAGTTGATGCTCGTTTCATTATTCCCTGAAGGCAAATTCCTATTCATTCTCCGCGAATTTAACAGGTGGACATGATCTTGAAGTTTTTTTAAAACCAGTATGTACAGGATGATCAAAAAAATGATGGACAGTGTGCCAGCTATACTGACGAAAACCTGTTGCAGAAATGATTGATGCAGATTCACAAGGAGGGCTATTCCGCATGCAAGAGAAAGGCTTGAAATTATCATAATTTTCATGCGAAAACTGTTCATATACAAGTTATACCTGTTCAGTTTTGTTACTCCAAAGTATCTGTCTATGCTTATGCAATAGATGATTGCGTACGAAAACGCACCGAAAAAGATTACCAGATAGGAACTACCCTTCTCTAAGTCACATACTTTGAACGTATTTCTCTTTAAAATGACAAAAACTAGTATTGGAAATGTAATAAGTCCCAAGCAGAGATCTGAGATACTCATGACCAGTATCAATTTGTTTGATATAGTGTTGAGTTGCTTTGTCTTGTGAAGAGTATATACTAGGATGCCATTTGAAACAATCGTGAGCACAATTAAGATAGCAAAAGCGATCCCAAGCGATACTGAATGAATCTGTGGGACACTGGCAGAAGATAACGACATGCAGAACTGGTTGAAATGCTCATTATTAGTGATATTTGGATTCGCCATTTCTTATCTCAATTGAAGAAAGTTGACTCGTGGCCTATTAGAATTGATTTCGTATGGCTGTTCCAACCTCGTATGGCTGTTCCAACCCAAAAGGAGTCTACCGCCGAAACTGGCCCTCGGAACCAGGCTGTGGCTGTTCTTTTTCTCTTCGTTTCTCCTGACTTTAAGAAGATCTAGACTGCTTATGGCAAATCATAAAATGCCTGATCAATAATCATTTTCAGTAATTATCATTTAAGAATTCTTTGAGAAGCATCTTGGTATCTGTTTATTCCAAACATAAGCAAAAAACAGAGCATCACAATCAATTAGAGCCATTAGAACGTAAAACTGCCAACAAGACAGCAGCTCGAAGAACTAATCTTTGCACGATTACTCTCGGTTCTTTAACTTGGTGTATTTCATCTTGCTACTGAGCTCTGTAAATACTTGCTGCCTATTTTATGATAAATTTGAGCGGAGGGCGAAATAGTATCTCTACAAATATTCCATATTGGACACAAAGTTTAATCAGCTGCGTACGTTTATTCCCTCGAAAGCAATTTATTTTGTTATGACGGTTTTTTTGTCGGCAGAAGTCGTAAAGAAACATTATCATTTTTCGTACTTCAAAGCAAACAAATTCTCTATTGATTCCGAAAATAATTCTATCGAAGTTGTCCTTGCTCATAACTTCCCCTTCCTCTCTGGTCTCATACAGAGTTACGAGTTCTGACTTACATACAAGGTCAGATTTTGTAATACAATAGCAACAGTTGCGTTTGATTGACACCTCAATTCATAGTGGTTAGCGACTGCAGACAAAAGAAATTCTCTCAACCAGTTATCAAAAACAAACGAAGCGGCAAAACTAGCAGGGCAACCTCTCGCCTTGTGCAAGCGAAAAAAAGTCAAAAAAATTACGTGCTTATAACGAAAGAATAAGGGTAAATGTAACGTTGTCTGGCCGGATTTTGTTTATTTGATTCAGAAGCCGAACAGAAGGCATTGTAATTCTCGCGCATTTAGGGCATAAATGAAACGATTACAAAACAGCTCCTGAATCAAATAAACAAGATCCGCCCGACAGAACTTTAGATTCACTCTTCTTCTTTCGTTATAACCACATAACATCTCTTAAAACCCACCTTTCACTTGTACTAGGCGAGAGTTTGCCTTACTGGTTTCAGGGCAACTTTTGCGACTTTGTTTGTTTGAATACATACTGGTTGAGAGAATCTCCTTTGTCTGCAGTCGCTAACCGCTTTGAATTGAGGTGTCAATCAAACGAAACTGTTGCTATTGTATTACAAAATCTGCCCTTGTTGTTCTGAGTATGCATCACCTGATTTATGTTCTGAAACAGAACTTGATCACAAATATAAATGATCTAAAACACAAAACAATGAACAGAAAATTAGGGCAGGCGATAACATGATATATATGCATGGGCAATAATGCACCGTTGATGTGGCCTATATTATGATCAAAATTGTATTTTTACTCACTGTGTTATTTCTCTTCCACGGGATTGCGAGTAAAGCTTGATAATGTTGCTATTCCTTCGTTCTTCTCTTGTCACAGCAAGGAATCGAGTGCTGCCATTATTCAAATACTGTTGAAACGGTTGGAGCTCCTACGCAGCGATACGTCTCGTGTCAAACTTAGGGAAGTTTGAAATAAGACATATCGCTGCGCGGGAGCTACAACCGTTTTTACTCGCAATCCCGTGGAAGAGAAACAACACAGTGAGTAAAAATACAATTTTGATCATAATATAGGCCACATCAACAGTGCATTATTGCCCATGATATATGTAAAGCATCTAACCAAGATTTTTAATTAATTCAGTCACAGGTGTTGCTGTTGGCAGATATTTTATCTGGATCTTTAAAATGTTGCGTTAGCAATGTTGCAATATGGAAGTGCTTGAATCAGTCTGACAAAATCGGATTTGGGATACTCGCTAATAAATGGCAATCTCAACTTTGTGTGGTTGTTTGCTGCCTATCTGGCCAGGAATGATATCTCTGTCACCCCAGGAAACTTAGACATCTAACTTCAAGGTTGCGAGCTTCTGACATCCTTCAAGAAGGGTATCTACACTTTCTTTTAGTTGTCTCCTCCTTGCTTCCTTCTCTCCTTTGACTTCTAACTTTAATTTCTTCAGATTTTTGCAGTTGGTACCAATTGCATTTAGAATTTTATAAATATCAAATCCTTTAAACCCCAATAATGCAAAACGTTGCAGATTCATGCCACATCTCTCAATTAGTTCACAAATTGTTTCAGTTTCAACGTCGAATCGATATGTGTCAATTTTGATCTCTGTTAATTTGTCCAGATATCCCAATAAGGGTATTGAGCTTTTCATTGCCGCACCAACATCATGCGAGTCTACATACTGGAAATTTAATGCTAATGACTCGAGGACTTTGCATTCCTCTAAAATGGCATTTAAAGCTGTAAACCTGACTACACAGCACCCAAAAGATTTTAGCCGAGACCCATAGGTTGAAATGATTTTGCTTAAACTTGCAGTACCCCATCGATGGTATTCACTTCTTAGGAGAGTGATATTTGGGCAGTGCTCGATCAGTTCTTTTACACCTTTATAAGACATCAAAGAAAATTTGCTCAATACATCCAGACTCCCTTTTTGAGGAAATCTTTAATTTGTAGGTTTTGATCCTGGTGATATGGATCGAATTTCGTCCAGATGTGCATATACACGTATTCTTTCATAAGAAACTAAGAATTTGGGCCAGTACACTCTTTTCTTTTTATAAGAATAATGTTTATAAGAATATTCAGGCTCAGAATCATCCAATTTCTAAGAATATCAAAAGAATATTGCCAGCCTCAGCTGGCATATTTGTGTCTCATTTTTGAGCAGTTGCCTGTTTTGTGATGTTCGTAACAGAGAATCGCATGTCTGACATCAATACTTTAAGAATATATTCAGGCTCGAAACAAAAATTTCTCAAGAATATCGAGGCTGGACAAAATTTATAGTATTCTTATAAAAAAAAGAGTGCAGTGAAAGTTTAAAAAATATCAGATTTGAGTACTCGAAGTTTCTTACGAGTTTCTTAGAGGTTTCATAACGATCTTCATGTTCACTACCTGTGCCCGCGTGAACA
Source organism: Aurelia aurita complex sp. Pacific (assembly GCA_004194395.1). NCBI lineage: Eukaryota > Metazoa > Cnidaria > Scyphozoa > Semaeostomeae > Ulmaridae > Aurelia > Aurelia aurita complex sp. Pacific. Next base: position 60,590 of record REGL01000612.1, on the reverse strand, counting down.
GTTTAAAACAAGGTTTTTAAGACTTTGCAATGTTTTCACATTACTCAAGAGCCTTACGAGTAATATGATACAGGAAACAAGTGAAAATATATTAAAAATATATCAAGGATTTCCTTATCAAAATAGATAGTTTCTTAACTTATATTTTCCCAGTACTGGAGTTTCTTAATTTTTTGGCGATCTGAGAGTTGAGTTTCTTATAGGCAGTTTCTTTGAAAAAAAATACGTGTACAACAGTTTTAGCTCCTCAAGTTCACTGGTTGCTATCAAACTTTCAAAAAGGTCGTTGCTGAATCCCCTCAAAGATCGATCTGTCCACAGAGCAAGCTTTAACGATTTCAGCCAAGGAGAACTCAAGCTCCCCATGCTGGTAATGATACCCTTGATATTTGCTATACATTTCTCCAAGGATCCATCAAGATTGATTGGGCCTCCAACATTTTCTCATAATGGACATTACTACTTACTGATCCATTCTGGCAAAGAATGTATTTTCATTCGCAAAGTTTTCAACAAACCTAAATCATTTCCTGATGCGTCCGCAGAAAAGTTTGTATCTTGCGTGACAACAATGCATGAAGACGTCCACTGACATCAATCCTGAACGCAGAACATATGATTCTGTTTTCCAGGTACATGTTACATTATTGGCGCAATCGAGCGTGCATGAAAATGTTTGTTATCTTTACTCGATTTCGGTTGCAGAATCAACAACTCCTATTTCGTGTTCACTGACAGCACTAAAACATGGCAAATGTTGGTGTATTCCACAAATATGATACTTCAAACTGATTAATAGGTTTTTAACGAAGGGGGTGCACCCTCCTTGATTTATTCATCTACTGAGAGAGTTCCTCCTTTAAGAAAATTCTTCTCCATACAAATTCCTAATGTTTATGTAATCTTATTGTACTTGTGTCATCTTCTGTAACACCATAGTTATGTGACTATGGTATAACTGTCATTGTAATATCAGTATTAGTACATTTTGTTAGTGAAAGGATTTTTGAATGTAGTGGAATTTTTACAATGAAACTGAACTGAACAAGAAAACTGAGAGATGATATTTCCTTATTTGCCTCTCAGTGACCAGATAGTGGATTCATTTGTACCAATCGGAATGAAGCTGTTGGGCGTAATTTACAGCATGTTAAAATTTATCAAAGTACGCCATTTTGGTGGTAGATGGTTGGAAAAACATGCAATGTCTTGGTCATAGCAGGCATTATGGGGATTTTGACGGAAACATAGTGGATTTGGCCTAATTAGTCTGTGTTTTGAAGCGTGAAGCCTCAAGCTTGTCAGTTTAAATCCATACCTATCATTCAATTCAATGTGGAAAACTTAAACTCAAGCAGTCAGTCTAGAGAATATGCAAAAATAAATTCATACTTCAGATGTACAATTTTTATCAAATTCAATATTTATCTCTTTCCGCCAACACGAGGTGCTGCCGACTTGACATTCTTGACAGCCTTGCTTTTTTGTTTAGGTGCAGACTAAAAATGAAAAGAAATTGGCATGCTCATCATCCACCATGTGCTGAATCACTGTTTAGGTCTTGAAACTTTGAGACATTTTGTGGTAAATACAAGAATAATTCTTGCATAGCCAACATCAAATTGGACTGGCACCAAAAATTATGCTACAGTAAGTAAATAGCCCTTCTCTCCTCAATTAATTAACAACCCCATACTCCCAGTGATCCTTGGCATGTGTGCAAGCCATAACATCATATTGGCGATAAACAACACATTTTGAACAAAAAATAATGGCAACATAAAACAGCATAGAAATCAAATCTTTAAATACATTGCATGATTGGTTGAAGTATCTTTCAATTGATTTGATGGTTTTAAAGGAGCTTCAGAAACTAGCCCTCCCCAACATTTTTCAAAGATTGGTCTAAAACTTTCACAAATATGGAATTTTCAATCTTTCGATTTTAATAAATCAATGACTTGAGCATCAACCATGGTAATTTAGTATTACACAAAGCATTGCCATTAACGCACACCAGCTGCATTTGTTGAGTCAGATCATTCTCGATGGCTAGACGCCTCAAAACATGGTTTCATTCAAACATGAAGCAAGCAAAATTCAACAATCTAGCTATATTGAGCTTTCCTTTCATAAAAACGAGCAGACATGATGTCCCTTTTGGAAATTGCTAACAATTTCATTAAAAATTAAGAAAGGCATCACACTGTTAGTTTTTTATGAGAACAAAATCTTTGCTGTTAATTTTGTTGGTTGTAATGATGTATGCCTCTTTTCATAGTAATAGAAACCTTTTCAGAGCCAACCAGTATAGAATATTGACGCAAAGGGGCAAGCCATTTTACAATAGCGTTTTCAGACGTTCTAAAAATCGTGGTCTCAAAAAGTTTTCCGGCCCCATTCCAGCTTGCCTTGCTCGACGTTCAGCTCCCCCACTTTGACAAAACTGCATGGTCCCTATCAGTTACTTTGTTACAAGTGTTCACTGGAAATCTTTGATACCTTGACTTTTTTAAGAAATTGTTGCATTTTTTTTTTGCTGAAAGAATTCCCCAAAAGTACTCAAAAATTAAAATTGCTGTGAATCCTAAATTGATGGAGGAAGAACAGTACATTCTTCAAGAAAAACATGTTGATGAACCTTGATAACATGGCGGTAAGCAGATATCTACAGTTTTTTAGCTTTACAATTTAACGGTTTGAAGACATCACAACCAGAAAACTGTTTGTGACCAACAAATAAGATGCTGTAATTCTGAAAATTATCAAGATGTCAAAGACTGCCAATGACTACTTATAATAAAATACCTGAAATTGATTTGAAGTCAATCAAGAAAAGATAACTGATGTACTGAGCCCCTATGAAATGAGAGTAATAAGTAGCTTCAATACCTTGGATGTAGTCTTTTTATCGGATTTCTTTGCCTTGGACTTTTCCTTTGCGACTCTGCAAAGATCAGATCAATACCATTAAAAATCAAAATGGAATTACTTCAATAACAAAGGAAGCATAGGTTCCAAATCTTTCTAAAGGCTGGTGTAAAATTGAGTGACCTATTTCTTTGAACTGAATGACTTCAAAGAAACTTTAGCTTTTTCTCTATAATTCTACCGTTGGATTTTTCTGAAATCTTTAATATTTTCAGAGTTACAGTGGTTTTCTTCTTTTTCAAGAATTCAACAAAAAATTTCAAAAACACTTAAAACCATCGTATTTTCTAAACTGTTTGACGCAACATGAAGTAATTTCGAAGAAACCCATAGTGTATGAATGCCTACAATATGGTATCAAGCAAAAGTCTGTCACTCATCTGGTTAACGATTTAGAAATTTGATGACGTCACATCCTCAAATGAGCTGAAATGAAAAATACGCTGTAATTTTGAGAAATATTCAAAATTTCTGGAAAGTCCAACGGTAGAATTATAGATAAGTATCTAAAGTTTCTTTCCAGCCATTCAATCAGAAGAAATAGGTCATAGAATTTTACACCCGCCTTTTTACGCCGAGTTAAAGATTTGGAACCTATGCTAACAAAGGAATGATATGGGATGCATCAAAAACTTTGGATAAATTGTGAAACAATCTTTGTTCAGTTTTCCTCTTGCTACAACCACTTGAACTACCCTCCTGGACACACTGAATGTTGATTTATCAGATACTGTTTTCCAGTTCTGCAAATTACTGTTTTCCATTGATGAACAATGCATTGATTAAAGGTAATCTGTCCCATGAAAAAATCGATAAAGATCTCTATTGTATATTCCAGAAGTTGGTGTTAATTCGCTTTATCCAAAGAAATCAGGGTCATACAGACTCAGTGATGCATGAATTTAGCTGCAGCCTAAATAACGTAAATAAAGCAGTAACCAAGGTCAGAACAATAGGGGACAGATTTTGTTGGGGATACATGGTACTCCCCGTATTGTTTTTCAGCTTTGTTTTTGGGTCAACTTGACAGCCAATCAGCACGGGGACTATAAACGCATGCGCTGTGGACATACTTCAATCATTCAAATATTTGCAGCCGTTGTGAAGAAAGTTGCAGTGACAACAAGCAGTCGGGGAAGATTCGCAGCTCGATATGCGGGAAACTTAGCTTATATTTTATCAGTTCTTAACTGCAGTTATGTTTGATACATGCCTACAAGAAGCTGCAAACAAAGATTCCATGATGGACCTTTCTGGAAGCTTGGCACAAGTAAATGTTGAATGGTTTTGGTCTTGCGTTGATAAAATGGCCTAGGCAAAACAAGATAGCCGCAGCGCTCTGTGCTATGGAAAGCCGCGTTATTAGACCCATTTCGACAACATTTAAAGGAGGCCATTTGAAACAAACCAAGCAAAGCTAAGTTGGCATATGAATATCATTTCTTAACCAGATAAATACATTTCTTTGCCAAGCTTCCATGAAACGCCATTGCGATTGATTCTAAATGAAAACTTTTCACAGTGTTCTCTCATCAAAATTGATTGTTCTGTAACGGATGTGGTTTCGTTTCGATGTCTGACTTCCAAGTTTGTGATGAAAATGGTGGCATTACGTCATCGAATAAGCAAAAATTTACACACTACGCATGCGTTCATAGTCCTCGGGGATATCCACGTCCTCGTCAACTTGAGCTTGCACGTATCCCCAACAAGATTGCTTTTAAAATTGAAAACTTTTGGACAGAAAAGCATAAAGCCAAAATATATGTTAAAACTAGTTGTAATATTGATGTTATTTACTCATGCGCAGGTTAAACAACTAACTATGTGGGTATATATAGATGCATCAGAGGCATCCAAAAAGCAGTTTTCAAGATTACAGATGAAAACAAGAGCTACCTTTATCAACTCAAGAACATTTTTACAGACAATTAACAATGTGGAAACTCAGTTTGGATACAGGATCACCAATGACAGTATATAATGTTTTAACAGTGGCTCAGGGAAAATTGTTTTGCTTTCTAATGATTTGAAAGTTTGATCCTCCAAAAGTTTTTGATTTTAATTTACCCATTTTACCCCAGCCTGCTTGCTCATTTTACCCCTGCAGACCTTATCCACTTCTGACAAGCCATCATAGAAAAGTATAGGACACCAATGTTGAAGATTTGATGATTCAATTTTTAGTCACGATCCATACAAATACGTGGTAATGCTTTTCATGTTTCATCTAATTCTTACTTTTTAGTTCAAAAGTAACGTAGATCAACAGATCCTCACCAGAAACTGCGTGCACCTGCGCAAAAATTTGCAACTTTGAGCACCCCAAGCTCCCTGCAACAGACATGTATGGAATGTGGAGTTTTCGAGCGCCGAAATTTCACTCATAAAACAATTAAAATTGTAGAAACTAAGTGCTTGGTGTGCTGGACAGGTCTGGGCAAATCCTTTCTTTCCATTGGCAGCAACAGATACACAAATAAGGAAACACTTGCTATTTTCTTAATAAGGCCTTAAACTCTAGATTAGTCTTTTCAAAAAAGCTATGCATCCAAATACTTTCTTAAGTTAGAATGCACAATGATGTCAAAATACACAGTTCCTAAAATCAATAGTTTTCTTCTTTTTAAAGTTCAATCTTGACAACATTTGATCAAAGAGATCAAGCAAAGAATTTTCAAGGCATTGTTTAGCTTTGGAAGTAAACCTCTGGAAAATCAACAAAACATTGCCAAGTATTAAAGGCACTGTGTCCATGTAAGTAGACGACTTCGAGGGGGGTATCTCGAAAACATGTGATCTTTCGTCGTTTTTTCATGTGAGCGTTGTTTCTTGCAAATTTTTTTTTTTTTTTTTTTTTTTTTCAAACGATTGTTTCAAGTTCTTTTGAATTCGTCAGCAGGGATTCAGCAATCTCGCCTTTTGAAATAGTGTTCTAAAATTTTCAAAGGTCCTTGTTTTCTTCTTTTGTGTGATTGTTATCAGACAGATTAATGCACATAAAGGCATGTTTTGACAAGTTCTTTTGAATTCGTCAGCAGGGACTTAGCAATCTCGCCTTTTGAAATGATGTTCTAGAATTTTCAAGGGTTCTTGTTTTCTTCTTTTGTGTGATTGTTATCAGACAGAATAGGTTTCCTTTCCTTTCGACAACGAGGCTCTTATTTTCATGTGATCAGTTTAAAACAGCCTGCCCTAAACCAATCAAATTCTCGAACGGTTACATGTATGTCAGCATCGTGTCAGCAGTTTCAACTGTTCGTGCATGCAATTTATTGATATATGGACACACTGCCTTTAATGTGGATTTTGAAGTCTTAATTTGGATTTTGACCATTGTTCGATTTGTCATGGCACTAATAAGTTCCTTCAAGTCATTCATTGCAAAGAAGAAGCAACTGAATTCAGGCCTGGCCGTGAGCATTTTAGCAGGCGAGCGATACATCGCTCTCCTCGGTAAAGTCAGGCGGGCGATTTTCAGTCTCCCGAAAATCCTCAATAAAAGTAGTTGAATAAATGAGGAATGCACTATTGGCCATAAAACAGCTAACTTTGCAAAACGAGAAGGCGATTCTCCGACAGAAACGAAGCCATAGTTTACATAGTCGCAAATCAACCACGCTTTCACCAACAAAGTTTTGAACAGTAAGTTTTGACTTGGCAGTAGTTAACGATTTTGCAGGAGGAGATAAATAACAGTCTGGTGTAAAGCCATTCAAATATCAAAGCGCACTTCGTTTGTTTTTCGTTTGACTTGTGAAGTAGTTAACGATTTTACAGGAGGAGATGACTTCCTGAGAGATTAAAAGGTGATGAAGTTTATTTTGAGGTCAAACTGTAAGGATTAATTTCCAATCAATAGTTTAGTTTTACTTCAAGAGGTGATGAATACATGAATGAGTGAATGACATTGAGGCGGGCGGTTCATGTGCGAACTGACACCAACCCGAGGCGGGCGTGGAGGTGGGCGCGGGCACGGGCGATCGCCCGCCTTAAACGGCCAGGCCTGTGAATTCAAACTTACTTGAGGGCTTGCTCCCTTTGTGCAACTCTGACCTCTGGTTTCATATTTCTTTTGGCCAAAATAGCATCCAATGAGGCACCTTGAATAGACCTTTGGAATTTTACATTCCTTCTTGTCCTCTTCTTTGAGATCTCTTCTTGCTGTCCCTTCTTGTGTTTCTTCCTGTACAGGACGGTCCATGTGATCTTCCTTGGGTTGCGTCTCATCAGAAAGGATCTTTCGCATTTCTTATTTAAGAAGTTGAATAATTTTCCATCTATCCTGATGAATCGTTTCCCATGGCCTGGGTACATCTTGTAGCCACTGTAATTACACAAGTCGATCCTAGAAGGAAATTAGTGCATCATTTTCCAATAATTTTTGCTCACAGACCAGACTAGGAAGTTTGCATAGCGTCCAGGGTGCATTCCATGTACTTAGGCCCGAAGATCTTCGACGTAGACCTGACGCTTTGTCGGCGTAGCGGCATCATTTTTCAATAAGATCGGTTCTTGGCGTGATGGCATACAAAAATCTGCCTACCTTGGCGTTAATGTGAAGTTGTTCTCTATCTTTCCTTATGTGAATTAGCAGTCTCTTTTGATATGATCAAGTATATATGACCTGTATTCTCTCTCCCTGAAAATACCTGGCGTACGAAAGCTTAGGGCTCGGCGTACCTTCGGCGTAGGTTTTACATGGAATGCACCCTGGTATAGCGTTAGCAATAAATTGCCCGCACAGGAACTTACGCAGCTTTCAGTCTAAGCCGCGCAATTATCAATAAACAGTAGATCTATCGTTTTAGCCTATCTTTCTAAACTGTGAAGGCCTGCAAAATTTCCACGAAAATCTTACTTAGGCCATCTCAACCCAGACTGGAATCGGCGTATGTTACGCCATATTTATATGGCGGACAGACTCGCTCTAAACAATAGAAATAGCAATAGAACAAAAGAAATTGGCGTACATATATGGCGTACGGCGCACACGGATTCCACCTAGGATCTCAACTTGTGCACGCAAAATACAAACTTTCCAGTCTGGGCAGTATGGAAAGTAGGGCAATTTTCGCCAAGACCTCAGGTGTGCAAGAAGGGTTCTCTATTGTTTATCTATTGTCTGTTTTGAATACCCTTTATTGTTTTTCTTGGTGTGCAAGTGCCACACTTTCCATACAGGTAGTCTGGCTCACACATATTTCCAATAATGACTTAATAATTCAACCACATGAATATACAAGCATTTGAGAGGGTGAGAGGGGGGAAGCAAACTGTCAAAATGTCTATAATTTTTAACTGCAATCCTCAAGGATAACAAAGCTTAATGTCTGCATATCAATCATATGTATGTGAAAATAAATTTGGAGCATAGAAAATGCACGAATTAAATAGTAGCAGGACAAAATGCGAGGAAACAATAGAAATTTTAGCACGATTCTTTCTTCAAAAATCAGTTTCGGAAATTTTGTAAACGCTGTTGTAAATTTTGACATTTGCAAAATGGGCCTCACGAAAAGATGGGCCTCTCACACAGACATATCACATCGAACACAAGCGTAAGTTTATCGTGAGACTTAAAATTTAACCATCTATCATATATAAAATATCGGATGATGTTGGTGGAACGATGTTGTTGATTCGTAAGGATATCTAAATGCTACTCACTTCATCTTGGCGTCGCTGTAATTTCACCACTTTTGAAAAGAAAGTTAGATTCGAGAGGAAGCCTCTAGTTCAAACAATAAGCCTCGATTGGAATATGCCGTCTGCTTCAATTTCCTTCGCAGCGGCAGGTGCATTCCATACAACGGTCCACAAACTCACTCCAACAAAATACAACCTTATTTATGAACGTGTTTTATTTATTACTGGCTGAGGGAAATTGCCTTCTTTTGACACCCGGTGCTTTAGAAAAAGAGGAAAACGATACCTCTCAAAATGGCACATCCCCATCGGACAAAGAAAGACTGCAAGAATTGGGCCCACAATTAATAAGAAGCCGTACTGCAAAAATTTAGAGCCAAGTTTCTCCTAAAAAATTAGTGCAATTTATACTTTCAGCATTACTCACATAAAATCATGCGGAGAGTGACTGTCACAATTCACAAAGAAACCTTATTTATTTTGCTATAATTCTACTGCTGGACTTTTTGAAATCTTCAATATTTTCAGAATTGGATTGGTTTTCTTCTTTTTCAAGAATTCAGTAAAATTTTGAAAAAAAACTCAAAACCATCGCAATTTCTCATCCATTTGAAGAAACACGAAACAATTTTTAGAAAGTCATAGTTTATGGATGTCTAGAAATTGGTAGCAAGCAAAACCCTTTCATTCTTCTGGTTTGCAATTTAGGAACTTTATGACGTCACATTCTCAAATGAGTTGAAATAAAAAATACGCTGTAATTTCCATGTATATTCAGGATTTCTGAAAAATACAGCGGTAGAATCCCAGATAAGTAGCTAAACTCCCTTTTGAGCCATTCGCCTAATAAATAACATAGGCCAAACAAGGACAGATTTTATAAAACAATAGCACGAATTGGTTTTGATTGACACCGAAATTCAAAGCGATTAGCGATCGCAGACAAAGGAAATTCTCTCAACCAGTTCAACCAACCTCTCAACCATTCAAAACAAACAAAGCCGCAAAAGTTTCTCTGAAACCCAGGTAGCTAGCTCGCGCGTTGTGCATTCCAGAAATTGTTTTCAAGAGCAAATATGAGCATAGATCGAAAGAAGAAGGATATATCTACTGAGTTGTTTCAAGTCACTTGCCGGTTTGTTCAACTTGAAACAGTAACCTTGTTGGAGAGACGAGATACGCTTTATCTGAGGAAACGTATGTGTCCCCCCGTGCAGTAGTTTAATGCTCATCCGCAGTAGCATTTTGGGTTGGAACTCTGACGGGTGCATGAGCCATAGAAATGGCATGAGCATTAACCTACTGCACGGGGGGACACATACGTTTCCTCGAACAAACTGTATCTCGTCTCACAACAAAAGCATTCTGGAAGAATGAATGCAAGGACACACATCACATCTTTATTCAACTAAAAATACTTCTTCCCATAATCACAAGCAAAAAAATGTACATAATTTAGATACAACTACAACGATGTAAGATGCTTATTAGGCAGTTAATTGCACTCTATCTGCCGGACGGCTGTCGTAAGACTAGAATATAAATTTCATGATTATTTTGCGAAGGGTTGAAAACGAAGACACTTCTTCCAAAAACAGGATGCCCAAGTTTGTGGTGAAGGGGCAGACATCAAGAACAATATGACCGATTTTAGTGACACAAATTTCCACATTTAACCTAGCCTTTTTCCTTCAAAATGGCAGGACATTCATTAAAATCGGCGCATAATTAAGAAATTTAGCGTACTGTGCTGTGAATCTGCTATGGAAATTTGCTCATGTTTTAGTTAGTTTCAAAATAGTTGCATTTATCATATTTGAGGGTATGACCTCATCCAATTTCTAAATCCGAAACTAGAAGAGCGAGAGATTTTGCTTGCCACCATATTGTAGACCTTCATTATTTTTGGTGGTTTTCATGAAGATTGTATCATTTTTCCTCATTTGGTTACGATGATCTTAATTTTCAAAATCCTCCATGAACTCTTTCAAATAAAATAACAACGCCGCCATGTTCAAAATAATCAAGATATCAAAACATTTCCATGGCAGATTTACAGTGAAGTACTCCAAGTTCCTTTCAAGCAATTCAATTCAAAGAAAACCGTAAGAGAATTTTATATCCAAATTTTTAAAGATTTGAAAGATTTGAGCCCTATGTTGTACAATCCTGGTTTCAACGTTAAATCGAAAAGCCAATCGAGAATATAAGCGCATAATACGTATTGCAAGAAACAAGGACAGATTTGGCAAGACAATAGGACGAGTTGGTTTTGATTGACACCGCAATTCAAAGCGATTAGCGATCGCAGGCAAAGGAAATTCTTTCAACCAGTAGTAATTCAAAACAAACAAAGCCGCAAAAGTTTCTCTGAAACTCAGGTAGCTAGCTCACCCGTTGTGCATCCCAGAAATTGACTTTTAAGAACAAATATGAGCATAGATCGAAAGAAGAAGGATACATCTCCACATCTACCTCAGGCATTTTATTTCTTTTGTTCAAAGCCGATTGGGATGCGATTCAATTCTCTTACTTTTTTGTTAGTGTAATTAAAACACTTACTGCTCAACTTCTGAACCAAAGAAAAAAGTGCCGGAGGTAGATGTGTAAACATATCCTTCTTTTTCGATATATGCTCGTGTTTGCTTTAGAAAAGAAATTCTGGAATGCACAACGAGTGCACTAGCTACTTGGGTTTCAGAGAAACTTTTGCAGCTCTGTTTGTTTTGAATTTATGCCCGAGAGAATTTCCTTCGTCTGCAGTCATTAATCACTTTGAATTCAGGTGTCAACAAAAGTATCTCATGCTATTGTATTACAAAATCTGCCCTTGTTTTATTGATACAGTAAACTATGTCTTTTTCAGGAGGGGGAACGTTAAGGACTTTAAATCATTCTATTGGGTTTTTATGCTATGACTGATAGCTTCATACAGTTTTTTAGCATACTTCCAAATAACATCACAAGAGTAATTAAGCCGACAAATAACATCGCAAGAGCGAACTATCTCTCACTCAGTCTTATCACAACCCAAGAAGCATTCTAAAAAACCTTTAATCACCCCCATCCCGTAAACTACATCACNCAACAAAAGTATCTCATGCTATTGTGTTACAAAATCTGTCCTTGTTTGTAAGAACAGCTGGGTATTGTTGCTCTGCCAGTTTGCAAGATGTGTCCTCCTATTCGATCCATTGCATAGAGACTTGAGAGTTTTAGGGCGTATTCTTTTGGGCATCTGAAGTCTGCGAAGTCTTCTGAAACGGTAGACTTCGCAGAGAAAAATCTCAGTTACCAAAAGAATGCGCATTCTAAAAACGGTAGAGTTGGTAGACTTCGCAGAGAAAAATGCCAAAAGAATACACATTCTGAGAACGGTAGAGTTGGCAGACTTTGCAGACAAAAATCCCAAAAGAATGAAAATTCTAAAAGTTTGAGAGTTCGAATGTTATTTTGTGTTCTCGGCCGAGCGAATTGAAGCCATTGCAATGCATTATACTTTTGTTTTGAAAATCCCAAGAGAAAAGAATTTATAATACTTCATTGTATTTTCGAATGTTTTAAACTTTTTCATTCACGAAACAAGGCTCTTTGCGATCTCTCGGAACTCTACCAGCTTCAGGAGCAGAAGGTTTCCGAGGCCTCGGAAGTCTACCGCTTTCAGTAGAGCCCAAAAGAATACGTCAAAAATCTCTCGGAAGTCTACCGAAAACAGAATGACCAAAAGAATGGGCTTTCATAAAAATGATCTGAAGTCTGCGAAGTCTACCGTTTTCGGTAGGATGGCACCAAAAGAATGGGATTTTAGCATCTACCAACTCTACCGTTTTCAGAAGATGCCCAAAAGAATGCGCCCTTATTGATACAGTAAACTTATGTTTTTTTCAGGAGGGGGAACTTTAAGGGCTTTAAATCATTCTATGGGGTTTTTATGCTATGACTGATAGCTTCATACAGTTTTTTAGCATACTTCCAAATAACATCACAAGAGTAACTAAGCCGACAAATAACATCGCAAGAGCGAACTATCTCTCACTCAGTCTTATCACAACCCAAGAAGCATTCTAAAAAGCCTTTAATCACCCCCATCCCGTAAACTACACCACAGTTAATTTTTTAATAAGAAGCATAACTTTGCAAAGGAATATTTTTAAGGTAACTGACCGCTTAAAGGTGCACACGGATGGGTCATCATATACAACATTGGTATTTATACATTGCGTGGAAATGCAACATATCTACGTACAGGAAACCAAAGCAAAACTGTGGTGGAAACGGTGTTCGAGATGGTGGCGGTGAACAAGAAGCAACAACAACAAAAACCAGCAACTGTAATGTAGCAGAAACATTATCAAAATTCTATTCCATCAAACTCCACCACATACCAAGTGTCTTCAAGGAAAATATGGCGGATAAGTTAATCTTCAACCGCTTTCTGCTCAGCAAGGGCGAATTTTGTATACAGATCTGATTAAAAAGCGACTTTGCAGCCATATAAAGGTCTGATTTAAAAGTGAATTTGCAGCCAAAAGCATAGTTTCCCAACTTCTGAGCTGCCAACCATAACGTTTTGCTCGCTCTGTTTATCTTGATTTGATCGAGTGCACTCAGAGGTGAGAAATCTATTCTTATGAAAAGCAAATCACTTTGTCTTTTCGGAATCTAAAACTTTTGTTGTAAAAAACTTGCCCTTGTTTTTCAGCACTGATTGTCGCTTGGTTACATGGTTGGTCTGAGTAAAAACATTAGCAAAAGGAGAGGGAAAATACGTCGAAATGTATCACATGACCCATCCGTGTGCGCTTTTAATTTCAATGTTTACTTGTAGCTGGTATCTTTAAGTCAAACAATCGTATTGTGATGGTTATGAGCAATTAAAGGGGCTCCGTCGTCAAACAATAAACAAATCCGTAAACTCGCACGTGTCACCAATCATCCATTGTTCATCCGTGGTTCATCCATTGTTTTCTGCAGTTTGTTTGGTGGCTTTCCCCAAGCCACCAAAAAGTGACCGTTAAAAATCCACTTATATCCGAGCAATCGTAGAAGATATGAATGTTTGGTTTGTTTCTTAGTGAAGTACAAAGATTTATGTCCAAACAGCAAGTTTCATTTTGAAAAGAATGTCAAAATCCTATGTGATATCAACTTTCAAAAACTGCAAAAAACATCGCTTTGTTTACATTTTGACGACGGAGCCCCTTTAAAGACCCCCTGCTAACCATCTGGCCTTGCGTGCCGCACATGAGAAAAATAACACGAACACAAGCTGAGCAATGGCGGCGAATAGACCATTCGCATTCGGCGTCTTTTATGGATGGAGCGATCTAAAAACAAACACTGGCCTAGCTTCGCAGACTTTCGGGTAAAAGTCCTTTCGCAGTGCTTTATACGATAGCAACCACGTGCAAGACCTCCTGAATAGCAGAGCGTCTTTAACTGAACCTACGGCCACACAATTAGAAGACATGCTACACTACTAGGTAGCCCAAAAAAGTAACAAATGCTTTTAAAAAAATGGCATTACATTATGCTAAAGCCTTGACAAATTCTACTTTCTGCACTCGTGTCAAATACCAAATCAATTTGCGAAACATCGATTTGGAAATTGATATTAAAAGCTAAAATAGCTTGCACTTTGTTGAACTTTGTGTTTCAACCACAGGGGTCACAGGGGTGCATTTAACTA
>REGL01000612.1:24956-44903 GCA_004194395.1 Aurelia aurita complex sp. Pacific | reverse complement strand
GCGACTTTGCAGCCATATACAGGTCTGATTTAAAAGTGAATTTGCAGCCAAAAGCATAGTTTCCCAACTTCTGAGCTGCCAACCATAACGTTTTGCTCGCTCTGTTTATCTTGATTTGATCGAGTGCACTCAGAGGTGAGAAATCTATTCTTATGAAAAGCAAATCATTTTGTCTTTTCGGAATCTACAACTTTTGTTTTATAATTTTTCTCTACTGATTGTCGCTTGGTTACGTGGTTGGTCTGAGTCGAAATGTATCACATGACCCATCCATGTGCGCTTTTAATTTCAATGTTTACTTGCAGCTGAACCGTATTGTGATGGCTATGAGCAATCAAAGGGGCTCCGTCGTCAAACAATAAACAAATCCGTAAACTCGCACGTGTCACCAATCATCCATTGTTCATCCGTGGTTCATCCATTGTTTTCTGCAGTTTGTTTGGTGGCTTTCCCCAAGCCACCAAAAAGTGACCGTTAGAAATCCACTTATATCCGAGCAATCGTAGAAGATATGAATGTTTGGTTTGTTCCTTAGTGAAGTACAATGATTTATGTCCAAACAGCAAGTTTCATTTTGAAAAGAATGTCAAAATCCTATGTGATATCAACTTTCAAAAAACTGCAAAAAACATCGCTTTGTTTACATTTTGACGACGGAGCCCCTTTAAAGACCCCCTGCTAACCATCTGGCCTTGCGTGCCGCGCATGAGAAAAATAACACGAACACAAGCTGAGCAATGGCGGCAAATAGACCATTCGCATTCGGCGTCTTTTATGCATGGAGCGATCTAAAAACAAACACTGGCCTAGCTTCGCAGACTTTCAGATAAAAGTCCTTTCGCAGTGCTTTATACGATAGCAACCACGTGCAAGACCTCCTGAATAGCAGAGCGTCTTTAACTGAACCTACGGCCACACAATTAGAAGACATGCTACACTACTAGGTAGCCCAAAAAAGTAACAAATGCTTTTAAAAAAATGGCATTACATTATGCTAAAGCCTTGACAAATTCTACTTTCTGCACTCGTGTCAAATACCAAATCAATTTGCGAAACATCGATTTGGAAATTGATATTAAAAGCTAAAATAGCTTGCACTTTGTTGAACTTTGTGTTTCAACCACAGGGGTCACAGGGGTGCACTTAACTATTTCTTGTACCGGTAATGTGCCACTTAACAGGGGAACGCTTTCGGCTATTTTGTTCCCTAACAGGCTGTCCATTTTCTAAAATGGTGTTGTCTAAAGGGCACACAACTTAATGAGAACTTTACGAGATAATAGCATTGCATAAACTATTCTGTACTGCAGTGAACCAACATAGACCAACGCCAATTGACAAAATTTAGAAAAGATAACAGTGCAATCACGCCTGATTTCCATACAGCCATGAGGATAGTACGATGTCATCTCCAGGAATATGACACAAGAAAGGGACAAAGAAAAAAATACTCTTTATTTCATCTCATTTTGTCATGGTGTTTGAGGTGCGACGTCCCCACTGGGAATCGTTTTGTAAACGAGCTAGTCTGTTATATCGTTTCACCACAGGGAAGCGATGTGGCAAGTGCTTAGACTGATGACATTCATCTAAGTTTGCTCCATTGAATTGAATTGTTATTTACTGCTACAGTCATTCCGCTAAAACTTAAGGGAATGGGGGGTATCGTTCTGGGCAATGGAGTAAAAACAAGGATTCATGTAATAAATCTAGCAAGTGCTTAAATTACTTGATTAAAAATACTCTAAATACTGGTTAAATTTCTATAAGTCCATTCCCTTGTAGGAAATTACAGGTTACCCAGGAGGCATTGTGTTTTCTATATAATGTCACAGTAAATCATCGCTGTCATTTAAACAAACACAAGCTGGGTTATATTTTGGTTTACCATAAAGTTTTCATACCTTCACACAATCCACAGCCTCAATGACCGTAACATTGACTGCAGTAGCCATTTCTTTCTGGCCTCCCAAACAATGTGCAGCCTACACTTCGACATGGCATTGCAGAGGTACTGCCGGGTAGAGAGTAGCTACCAGGTTCCACTGGACCTCTACCAAGGTTATAACGATTCATACCCATGTCTGAGCTGCTTCTTATTTCTGCAAAACAAGTACAACAAATTAGATAAAGGTACGAAACATTTTCTCTCGAGTCTGGAATAGACAGGAATAAAAGACGTGCGTGGAACACTTCAAAAATTTCCAAGTTGTTTTTACTGTGAAGAATATAAAAACAACTTTAAGGGGCTCCGTCTCCAAATTTCGGTCGAAACGATGATATTGAAGCTTTTTGATGGGCAATAGCACACAGACGTTTACCTGTTTTTTCGAAAATGAAAGCATAATTTGAAGACAGATCTTTGTACTTCACAGAGGAAAATCGAAACATTCATATCTCTTACCATTGCTTGGATATAAGTGGACTTTTAACGCAGATTCTTTGGTAGCTTTGGTGAAGCCATCAAACAAACTGCAGAAAACAATGCGCGGTGTTATCAAAGGCCACATGTGGTGTTATCAGATTTGTTAGAACTGCCGGGTGCGGCGAATAAACAAATGCCCATCGTTAGAAAAATGCTGCAGCCTGAATATTAAATCAGCAATGGTGAAACTGTCTTCTTATACATTGCCGATATGTTCAATAAAGAGCAGGGACCGCGCAGCCATTGGGCTAGGGGGGGGGCTAAAGCCCCCCCCCCCCCACTTTTTTCAAAGATAGGTCTAAAATCTTTCAAAAATATGGAATTTTCAATATTTTCATACACGCAACTGCTGCATTTGCTGAGACACCTTCTCAATGGCTAGATGTCTCAAAACCTGACTTCATTCAAATATGAAGCAAGCAAATTTCAACAATCTAGCGATATTGAACTNCTCAAAACCTGACTTCATTCAAATATGAAGCAAGCAAATTTCAACAATCTAGCGATATTGAACTTTCATAAACAACGAGCAAACAAGATGTCCCTCTTGAATATTGCTAACGATTTCGTTAAAAGTTCGTTAGCAATATTCAAGAGGGACATCTGTTAGAATGGGCATCGCAACTTTGGCACGTTTGCTCTGACAGATCTTCAGTAGTAATAGTTTTTATGAGAAGAAATGCTTTGCTGTTAATATTGTTGGTTTTAACGATATGTCTCTTTTCATAGTAATTGAAATCTTTTTTGAACCTAACTGTATATAAATATCGACGTAAATAGTCAAGTTTTTTATTGAAAAGGGCGTTTTCCGACGTTCTAAAGGGCGTGGTCTCAAAAAATTTTCCGGGGGCAAGCCCCCGGACCCCCATTTTAGCTCGCTTCGCTCGCCTTTTAGCCCCCCCCACTTTGAAACCGCTGCGCGGTCCCTGATTAAGAGTTCAATTATATTCAGTAATTTACCCGGCTTTAATCGGTCATTCCGTCCCGTGGATATGGGAGCTTTTCTGAAGAAATCCCCTTCCAAAATCCTGCAAACAGAACTGAAAATGGCGGGCAAAATTTCCTTGCCTAAACAAATAAACGGCAAAAATTCCATGTATCATACACTAATCATATTTTAGGACCTGTTCATATCATATGGAAGCGAGCCCCGCTAAGTGAGCTGATTTCGCATTCTGTTCATATGGCAAAATCCATCCCGCCTACTGGGGATGGAATTGGTCACGTGACATTGTTCGTGGGATTGTTTTGGATGCCCACCCATGCGCAGTAGAGACGTTTTCGTCTCGGCAGGCGGGCTGGAGTGTTCATATGGGAAAATTTTGATTCCGCCAAGCGGATCATGGCAGTACTTGAATGAGATCTCGCCTACCGGGTCAGCCCGCGAACAGACAACAAACTTTGAATGGGAAACAGGGATAAGGTGAGATATTGGCAAAAAACCTCCAGCCCGAAAAGCGGGCTGGCTCGCCTCCATATGAACAGGTCCTTAATGCAGAGTTTCCTGCAGCCCGTGATATGACTTTATGGAAGAAATATCATACCTGTATCAATAGCAGATCTTGTGTCTCCTTTTGTTCTGTCCATGAAGCATTTTGAGCAGTAGGGTCCAAATTCACCACTTGCAAAGAACTCACAAAACGGCGTTGCACATTGTTGACTTTGTTGATTTGCCATTCCAATGTAGCCGCTGACACTTTGATTTCGACGTCTTCCTGCCTCCTGGTTTCCTGCCCCCTGGTCTCCTGCCCTCTGGCCTCCAACTGGATCCCTTGCACTTACTGTTGGCATTGGCGCATTAACATAACTATGATAACCAGAGTTCGTGATGGCTGAGCTGTAGCTTGAGATTCCAGGAGGGTTGTTCACTGTGCTTGACTGGTTATTCACAAAGTTAGCCTGGGAATTGACCAAGTTTGGTTGGCTGGCTGCAAGGTCTGATGGATTCGTTCCATGGCCACGCCTCGAGCAGTTGTCGCAATATTCACTGTTTGCACTACGAACGAATGGACACCCCATGGTTTTGCACGGTACTGGGTTCCGGTATGGGCTGTCTGCTGGGAGCTTTTGAAGCTAAAACACATAAGAAGAGTTAATGAAAAACTATGCCTGATGCAGCGTGCCGGGTGCGCCAAAAAATTCATACCTTAGAAATTGGTTTCCGCGAGAGTAAGTGAAAGAATTGGAATGAATTAAACTTTTGCTAATAGTGAAAAGGCTAAAGTATTTGTCTTAGTTTTCCTTCCAATAGAAGATAAAATCATTTTATTCATTTCAAATTCTTTATAATGATAATAATATAATAATAATAATTACTTTATAGCACTTTATAGCACTAGGCTAATCAATGCTAACCATTACCAATAAATACCAAAATGTGACCTAAATGTAACCTAAATTTACAATAAAATCTTTACATAATCTACAGTTGCATGAAATATTCCAAAACTTAATTTCTCTTTTAAAATACTCTACAGATCGGGACTCTTTTATATGCAATGGCAAATCTCGCCACAGATTCTGCCCCAGAAAACTCGCAGTTTCTAACCCATAGGCTGTAGTCCTAGGTTTGCGTGCATAGATGTTGCTCGTAACCCTTAAGTTGTAATGTATTTCTCTCTCTGCGAAAATTTCTTTCATAAAACAAGGATTTAGATTCATCCTTGTTCGGTAAATTTCAGTGACAAGCAACTGTAGATTTCGTTGATGAATGGAGACTGAATGGTCTGTAATTAACAGTTCTTCAAAACTTGAGGTCCGATCATGATACGCTATTCGTAATGCTCTTTCGTGAATGGAGTTAATTTTTGCATTAACTCGTCTATCATGAAACATCCATATCAATGGACAGTAGCTAAATTGTGACATTACGAAAGCTTTCATGACTTTCTTAATTTTTTCTTCAGGCATATACGTAGAGGCCCTTGCAAGAGCATGTAGCTTCTGGCTTGCTTTCGTACACACCATGTTCACGTGTTGCTTGAAATTTAGCTTTTGGTCAATTACAACGCCCAACAATTTTTCTTCTTTACTCTCTTTAATGACAGAGGAACCAACTCTTATTGATATTTCAGTCTCTTTCTCGCCAAATACAAGGAGATGGCATTTCTCCTCGTTTAGTTTCATGCAGTTTTGTTCAAACCAATTGCTCAGTTCAACAGTATCATATTTTATACACGGTGGCCCCATCAGCCAAGACCGGTTGCTTTTCAGGGGGCCGTGGCAAAACTTAATTACAATATTACTAAAATAAAAGGAATATTATCAATGTTAGATTAAAATAAATGTAAAAATCAAAAACCAAAGGCAATGTGTCCATGTAAGTGCAGCAGAGTATACACTCTTGTAAAAATATGCTGACACGATGCTGACGAAGAGCCTCGAAGAGGGTATTGTGATTGGTAGAATTTAACTGATCACATGCAAAATTATAATTTAAATTTCACAACGAGGCTGCCTGCTGTGGTAGTTCGGGTTCACCTATGGAAGCGCAACCGCAAGTAAGTCATCAGTCTACTTGTATTAGAGCTGTCTAACTTTTGAGTTCCATGGTAGGGTGATCACATGAAATATCACGTGAAAATAGCAACGTTGATGTACTTACATGGACACATTGCCTTTAATTACAAGCATCACTTAGGTCTTTCCTTTGTAAATCAACGTTTGATTCATTCAAATTTACCACGTATTCAGTTATCAAAACACACTAACTTCTTTTGGCACATCCGATAGATGGTCTAGATCTCAATGGAAAATGATAAATCATGGACCAAAATCGAGCTTGGAATTCTCGTTTCTATACAAATCTCTTACCAGCACTTTCCTCATTCCTGGGTAAAAAAGATGATTGGTTTTACCTAACATAATTTTCCTACATAAGTTAGCCTTTCGACCACGTACTTTTCATTCCACAGCCTGCAAAACGTGTGAACCTCTTTATTGACTCACCCGGTAGTTTTTATTCTTTTGAAGATTTGAAGATTGAAGAGATTGAAGATAAATTATTACATTGCCCGACAATGAATGCAAACAGAAAATGATACAGACATACCCTCTCTGCCTGCTGCTGCTGCTTCTTGTATCGATTTGCTGCAGAAATAAGTTCTTCTTCTTTCACAGACTGCTCAAAGCATGCATTACATAAGCCATTTTTCCCTCTTTCCGCTTTATTTCTACAGCCACCCATGACGCAATTCGTTTCCTCACCTCTATTCCTTTCGTTCCCCGTATTTGAATAAAGACCTGGCTGGTATGCAGTATTGACAATCCCTCCAGACTCGCTTTGCCTATCACGCGATCTCTGTAGCTGTGTTCGACCAGGAGCAGTGCCATACATCGGTTGTCCACTTGAAGACGGGGGGTGGCGCAGCTCGAAATCACCTAAATACGATGATGCAGGTAGGTTTCCATACATTGGCTGCTCAATACCATCCACTGGTGATCTTCGTGGTTCAAGCCCTTGTCCTACAGGCATCTGTTGTGGTATTCCAGGATAGCGGCTACTTGCTGGCAACTGGCCATCGCTTGGGCTTCGAGGAGAATGTGGGGAGCCTGGAATTGGCTGTCCGTCTCCTCGGGGCAGTCTTGTAGTATCTGGAAAACAATTTTGACAAAAGAACGCAAGAGTAGGATCGCCTTTGTTTGTGCAACTTGGATTACGGCATTTATGGCCTGGTTGCTCATTTTGACGAAATTGCAGCTTCAATGAAAAACATTCATTACATAGGCCATCCTTATCTTGAGCTGCAAAATGTTCACAAAGCGTTTCTCTGCAGAGGCCGTTTCCTTTAGGAGGCCTTTCTTGACGACCAATTCCTTGCAGAGGTCTTTCTTCTAGGCCAAATACTTGAGGAGGTCTTCCCCCTTGAGGAGATCTGACTCCTTGAGGAGATCTGCCTCCTTGAGGGGATCTCCTTCCATATGCGAAACATTCATTGCATAAACCCTCTTTATCCGGAGCTGCGAAATGATCGCAATACGTTGATCTGCAGAGCCCAGTTCCTTGAAGAGGTCTCTCTCCTCGAAGAGGTCTCTCTCCTTGATCAAGTCTCTCTCCGTGAGGATTTCTTCCTCCGTGTGCTTCCTGCCATTTTGGTGTGTCGTATTTACCTGTTGCAGTTGTGCTGGTCATTGGCCTTGTTGCAGGGGGGTATGCAGGGTAAACAACAGGTGCTTGAAATCCAATATCATCGGTGCGTGGTCCTTGATGCTCTTCTACAGCAGCTTGCACCTGCTTCCTCCTACATTCTTCACAGAGGAAAAAATCCTTGTCCACTGCTCTATTCTGACAATTCTCTGTGAGGCATTTCGGCATGTCTTGGCGGTTGCCAATACAATTAGCGCACTTGTCTTCTCCAGGACTTGGCTGTTCCTGACACCCAGGATCGGCACAAAGGAGCTTTCCTATTCTCGATTTCGGTGGATTCTGGACTTGGTCCTGTCGTTGATCTTCGGCTGTTGCATGTTTCAAATTAGGCGCTGCCTCTGCCACCTGCTCCTCGATCTTGGTCGTGAAGCATTCCTTACACATGTCATGAAAGGCAGGATTTCCTTGTCTATTGCAGCTGGAAATGATACATTTTTCACCTCCCACATTCCTCAAGGGTGCATTAGTCCCATACCCTTGAGGTCCCATCGGATCAGGTCTCGGATTTTGAGCAAGAGGATCAATCTTCCTCGCTGGATGATTGTACGCACTGGTAGGGACTCGTTTTTCAATCATAACTTCTGATCTTTCTCGAGTTGCACGTGTATTTGCCGGGCTAACGATGTCCTCAAAACAAACTCTGCACATCCCTTGATATTTCACTTCGCCCAAGTTTCGGCAACCATAACCCCTTCCAATGCATGGCCTATCACTCTGACTATGAATCGATCCATTAACAGTATCGTCATCTTTGTATCTGTATCCAGAACTGGTTGGTGCTTGAGTTTGCGAAGATGAAGACGGTGGGTCTGGGATGCGTGATGAGGCAGCTTGATTGATGACAGGATGACCGGTCACTTGTGTGTTTACAGAGACACGTGGGCCATTGGTGTATTCACTGCCTTGCACGCTAGACGTCGTGACATTAGCAAAGAAAGTTTGTTGTGCTTTAGCAAACAGACTCCACATCAGCTCCACAGACCATGCCGGTGGGGGCTTGAACTTCAAAATAACAGCAGGAACAGTGCGCTGGTCTTGTAAAGGGATACTAAAACAATCAAGATAATTGTTCAAAAGATCATCTCGCTGTTCTTCAGCCTGGGTAAATCGAATTGGAATCTCTGAAAGATCCTTGTAGACAAGTGGGACACAGTGTTGTGCATCTGGGTGAATTGCACGATCTGAAACAGGCATCTTGTGATCCTCGCCACTCAAGAGCGGCACAAAGTGGCCCTGTAGATACCCAATGATGACTGGAGACTTCTCGCATTCAGCTGGATTCCGTAACAATGGCAGATATATTCCACTGATCTGATTTGGTTGCAATGACCTGCCATCTGGTCCACGATGGATTTTGTCACTCAGAACAATGATTGGCCTTGCGATAACGTTGCTGGCGACGAAGATGTGTATGTCTTCGAGAGGGAGGTATTTCTGGCCGTGGTTACCTCGAGGGTATTCCATGAGGGAAGCACCATCTACCACCGTATCCCATTCCCTTCGAACTTCACATGAATCAAACCCTGTCTGTATTGTATGCAATGCTTTCTCCTGTTCGTATTTCCATCGGAGGTATATCTTCCCTGTGTTATGAATGATAGGAATGTGATTAGATGATCAGTAAATGGAAGCTTCTCCGAAGATCCTGGTCCTTATGCATGTAACAAATTTGCAATGTTTGAAATATAATAAAATAGATGCAATACAAGCGATAATAAGTACCAGGGAAATTTTCTGACAAGGTGAAAAATCCGTAATGTTTTCACTCTCAAATGACCCTTGCTTCGGACAAAAATTCTTGCACGTATGGAATGTCCGAAAATATCAACATCTGGTATTTTGGCATTTAATGTATCATATAATTATCTATATAGTAACGGCACTCTGTTTTAGTTTGATTATTGTCAATTGAGCTTGTTTTCAGTTCCTTGGTGAGGGTACCAGGTGTCCCAAAAAAGTACTCCCGTTTGAAAATTCACAAAAATTTGTTTACATGACCGATCTTCAATTTTCTTCTTTTGTCAAGTAGATCAAGGACCAAATTATTTTCCGAGACATAGCTGATCTTATAATTAGTAGGCCTACCTGGTTTTGAATCACACTGCAAAAAGCACTGATGATTGGCAGATCAATTTCTCTGTGCAGGTAAAACTTTTAGTTTGGTCATAACTGACAGAAATAAATGCACACTATCATTGGAGAGTTCAATGATGATAAAAATCTGAAAAATGTGACTCTCAGGCAAAAGTGAGTATTTTGCTTAAAAATTATAGCTCAAAATAAGGTTTTTCAACGTGTAATTTTTCTACCTTACAACACCAAAAGCAGCCGTTTTATCATATGTGAATATTTTTGGCTCTTTGACAAAGCAATTCAAAAAGAACATTTTATGAAAGGTTTGATGATCAATTTTTGGTGACTTTTTAAACAGGAGTACTTTTTTCGGACACCCGGTAGCTTTACGAATTAAAAAGCTATTGATAAATATTTTGTTTCACCGTTTACTTGAAAGGACTGGCTAGCTATCTTCTGAGATGCTGCTGGAGCTATTGCTACCATCCCAAAAGCCAGATTTAAAGACAATTTCGAATCCCAGATTTCTCATTTCGAGTGAAATAATTGCCATCATTTTCCAGTCAACATTTTGTGAAAACTTAACGTAGAGATGGATATAGAAGACGTTGGTGGTTATCCATTGTTTGCAAAATGATTGACCTCTGTTCCTTATTCAAATTTCGTACTCCCGTGCAAGTTTGGCCTTAAAAATAGAGACTTGACAAGGAGGGGAGAGTTCGAGAAATGAATGAGTTACCATATTCTTGAAACTGGTTTTTCAGAGGGTAGTCATAATTTAAACTGACCACGCAACATATCAAAAGATGGCTAAGCCCTTCAACTACATGCCGATACCTTGCTTTTTTCATAACATTTGCTTTCATGAAGCTATGTGCGATTAGCTCGTTGAGATCTTTCTGGGTCACCCGGTGTAAACACGGGCTTATCGATCGTAAGAAAAATACAACAATTAATCATACCGTCAAAACGGTCTTCGCCAACCAGTTTACGATGTAAGAAACGTCTCAGATTCAACCTCCTGTCATGAACGCCCCAAATATAAACGGATATAGAATGCATCAAGCAGTTGCCATCTGGATCAACGGTCAGCGGTACCAACGTTCTTGAAGGCATGCACCAATTGATTACGTCATCTCTCTCCATGGCATCCAATGCATTGTTGTCTGTAACTAGGCCAAGTGTGTAGCGAGCGAGTCGAGGGTCAATTTCCATCATTTTATTGAACGTAGGGATGATCATTGAAGACTTTGTTACTTCTCTTGCTAGATTCATCCCGTAGCCTGGGTTTCGCTCTTGATTTGAAATGTATTCGTGAATTCGTTTCGTTGCATGAAGATTGCTGGATGAAAAACTTCGCACCATCCTTTGATTTGTAGTGTCCGCCATCTTGATTAAGGTGAATGTCCCAATACGTTTTTCTTTACTTTGTATAAATCTAAAAGGGAGAAAAATCATGAAATATCATGACTTTGGATTTTCTTTCGTTCTTGGTTAAAAATCGGCTTGTTTTGTCTTCCCAAGAGGATAGCATGTGCTAAAGCGCGCAGAAGTCATTGCTGTAAGGTCCGTGTAAGGCAGAGACGTTAGGGAAATTTGTTCGTGATTATAGGCACTCTTTGAACGTTTCTTGAAAAGGCTTTCTCGAGAAAATCTCTCATAATTTCAGAACGGAGTGACCGATTTCAGTCAGGTAAATTTTAAAATGGATTTGAACATGTGTACCACTAAACTATAATTTACTTTACCGATATCATCTTCTTGATATGCAGACAGCAGTGACCTTTCAAACGGGGATTCTCTTTATTGTCTCATCCGGTAGATTCGAAATATTAACCTAGGTAATATAAATTTTCACTAACAATTTCAAAGATTTGGAACCTATCAACGACTGTAATTTTTGGTCTGAAAATAAGATGTTTCATAAAAGCCTGTTGCGCAAAAAAAGCAGGTGTTTCAAGCTGTCATCCAATTATGTTTTTCTTGTGGGAATAAAGAAAGCAACTACGCCTGAAATATATTTGGTCAAAGATCATCAAATTTTACCGGCGTCTAAACTTTATAGCATGATAATGGGCTAACAAAAAATAGCACGATGACAACAAACCACTTCCAACGCTGTTTGCTTGAAAAAATAATTATTAAAAACCCATTGTAAAGCACGATCCTTTGTGCGCCGAACTGTACCAGATATTATCTCATCTACTGAATGAAAGATCAGAGTGTCCTCTACGACCACTTGGATATGTAAATCTTGCAAATGAAGCTTTACTACAACTTTTATTGTATGGCAATAAAGATTTTCCTATTTCACTAAATAGACATATTCTTGAGCTAACGCTACATTTCATCCATGAAACTGGTCGATTCGAGTGAATTTCTGTAGCCACTTACCCATCCCTTCATAAGCCACCCGATTTTGTCCCATAGTTAAATAAGTTTCTTTTCCTTTATTATCTTTATTTAATGGCCTTGGGGTAGCCACAGCCTTTTGCTCCCTGGGGTTGATCGTCCTAGNGTAGTTAAAGTAGTTTCTTTTCTTTTATTATCTTTATTTAATGGCCTCGGGGTAGACACAGCCTTTTGCTCCCTGGGGTTGATCGTCCTAGTAGGAATGTAGAGTAATTTTGTAAGTAATGTAGTTCGTAATCTGTATTGTAAATTTTATTTGGAATATATTATATATAAAAAAAAGAGTGTCCTTCATTATCCTTCAGAGTATGTCATTTTTCATCAGCTTTTTCTTCTCCGTGAGCCTCACTTGGTTTTCATTTTCAGATTACTAATGTCAATGCAACTTCGTTCTGATGTCTCAAATGATGACCAATCAGCTTGGCCTTCCTCGTTTTTATCTCGTTGGAATGATTTCTTTCTTTGCATAGCTTCCAAATCTTTAACTCAGCGCAAAAAGGTGGGTGTAAAATTCTGTGATCTATTTCTTCTGTTTGAGTGGCTTGAAACAAACTTTAGTTAAATATCTTTAATTCTACCGTTGGACATTTCAGAAGTTCTGAATATTTTTTGAAATTTCAGCGTATGTTACATTTCAACTCATTTGAGGGTGTGACGTCATCAAATTTCTAAATCTTAAACCAGAAGAGTGACAGACTTTTGCTTGATACCATATTGTAGACATCCATAAACTATGGTTTTCTTCGAAATTATTTCATGTTGCTTGAAACAGTTTAGAAATTACAATGGTTTTAAGTTTTTTTGAAAAATTTTCTTGAATTCTTGAAAAAGCAGAGAAACACTCTTATTTTGAAAATATTGAAGATTGCAGAAAAGTCCAACGGTAGAATTTTAGAGAAATAGCTAAAGTTTCTTTGAAGTCATTCAGTTCAAAGCAATGAGTAACTGAATTTTACACCATTTTAAACCTATGCTTTCTTTCTTTGCCATAAGGAAAAAATTCCCCATACAAGGCCGGGAGTACCGGGGGTCTCAAAAAAAGTATCCCCTTTGACTGGAAAGAGGAACAAAAAGATAAGATATCAGTATTCTCCGAGTTCACAGCTAAATTTATCAATCCTCAATTCAGATGCACATGCCTTGCATTAAAAAATTGTCCACCAAACACCAAATATATAAGCTCACAAAGTCAAAATTTGGAGTGCACCTGAAACTAGAGGTTTTGAGAAAGGGCCTAGCCATGATGAACTCTAGGGTGACCTCTAGGAGGCCGAACCTCGCAACTCACTTCGCCGTCCTACGGAAAGGACGTTAAACTAGGGATCCCATGCCAAGATGGGCCATTCATAGTGGCAGAAATTATTTCAGCCCACTTTAAATAAATTATTGAAAAAAACTCACTGCCGTCTGATTACCAGCGCCAACACCCTAGCATATACGGTTTCGAGAAAGAATCCGAGACAAATTACCGAAGTAGGCTGCATGGCCAACTTCTGTTATGTACAACAATTGAAATACGTAGCACATGTTATCCCGCTACCAAATGATCACATCCAGAAAAAACTACTCTCTTCGTACGATCGGAGAAAATATGCCAGAAAACAGATGGCTAAACATTGAAAAACAGTTGTATCAACAGTACAGGTGTATCAACAGTGCAGGCCCAAAAAGTCGCAAAAAAGTGATGCAGAATAGCACAGTGTTCAGCTCCTTGATGAACAAACGATTTACAATTCTATAACATTTCTTCAATCGAATTTTTATTAAGGCAATCCTGAATGTACCAAGAATATTCATGTCTTATAAAAAGCAATGGTCATGGGCTGGTAGGTAAATTTCTTAGATTTTCAGACACTTTCGTTACCGAAGGTTCCTTTGTTCCTTAGCGAGATCTTAAAACAAGAAAAACATTCGCACTCAAAGAAAATGTCAAAACTGCTGAAATTAAAGTACAATGTCAAAAAATTTTGAGTGAAAATCATGAAAGTTTCCTTGGTTTTTCAATCAAGGTAGGACCGTTTCTTCACCTTCAAACAATTTGGCCTAATACCGTTTCTACAAAGAAATGAGTGCATTGAAGAATGAAAATGGTGATGATGATGATGCTGAAAGCTATAAAATACATACGCAGAACTGTCCCAAACAGATCGACGATAACGATGTCCCGACATCGATATAACAATCTTCCTCAAGGTTAACAAAGCTTAAACCCTGCTTGAACAAAGTTTGACACGACAATAAGGAGGAACTACAGCCATTTGCACCGTTACTTCTAGCAGGAGATTTGCTTTGCTCAGCGAAAACCTTCCCTGAGTTTCTCAACTCATCTCAAAACCATCTGCTGGCAAATGGCCTCAACCGTCAAATCAACCCCCAGGTGAGACTAGAAAGGTTTCAGCGATCGCCGAAATGTTNGAAGACTTTGTTACTTCTCTTGCTAGATTCATTCCGTAGCCTGGGTTTCGCTCTTGATTTGAAATATATTCATGAATTCGTTTCGTTGCATGAAGATTGCTGGATGAAAAACTTCGCACCATCCTTTGATTTGTAGTGTCCGCCATCTTGGTTAAGGTGAATGTCCCAATATGTTTTTCTTTACTTTGTATAAATCTAAAAGGGAGAAAAATCATGAAATATCATGACTTTGGATTTTCTTTCGTTCTTGGTTAAAAATCGGCTTGTTTTGTCTTCCCAAGAGGATAGCATGTGCTAAAGCGCGCAGAAGTCATTGCTGTAAGGTCCGTGTAAGGCAGAGATGTTAGGGAAATTTGTTCGTGATTATAGGCACTCTTTGAACGTTTCTTGAAAAGGCTTTCTCGAGAAAATCTCTCATAATTTCAGAACGGAGAGACCGATTTCAGTCAGGTAAATTTTAAAATGGATTTGAACATGTGTACCACTAAACTATACATTCACACCCTGGAGAACGTCTGTGCAGTAGTTTAGAGGCTGCTCAGTAAGACAGCGGTTGTCCAGTGCGATACAGGGATCGCATGATGTCATTGGAGGGATCACATGCAGTAAATTTGAGGCTATTCAGTTATTTACAGGGATAACATACAGTAAACGAGAAGGGAACATAGTGTCATTGGAGGGATTGCCTCAGTTAGTTTGAGGTTATTCAGTAAATTATAGGGCTTACATGATGTCGTTTGAGGGATCACATCAGTAAGGGTGAGGCTATTCAGTTACTTACATGGATAACAAGCAGTGCCGTACAGGGATAACATCGTGTCGTTGCAGGGATGACATCAGTAAAGTAGCGGTTATTCAGTATTCTGATGTGATCCCTCAAACGACATCATGTAAGCCCTATAATTTACTGAATAACCTCAAACTAACTGAGGCAATCCCTCCAATGACACTATGTTCCCCTCTCATTTACTGTATGTTATCCCTGTAAATGACTGAATAGCCTCAAATTTACTGCATGTGATCCCTCCAATGACATCATGCGATCCCTCTATTGCACTGGACAACCGATGCCTTACTGTGCAGCCTCTACAATACTGCACAGACGTTCTCCAGGGTAATTTACCGACATCATCTTCTTGATATGCAGACAGCAGTGACCTTTCAAACGGGAATTCTTTTTATTGATTCACCCGTTAGATTAGAAATATACCTAGGTAATATAAATTTACACTAACAATTGGAACCTATGCTTATGAAATCAACGACTGTAACTTTTGGTCTGAAAATAAGATGTTTCATAAAAGCCTATTGCGCAAAAAAAGCAGGTGTTTCAAGCTGTCATCCAATAATGTTTTTCTTGTGGGAATAAAGAAAGCAACTACGCCTGAAATACATTTGGTCAAAGATTTTACCGGCGTCTAAACTTTATAGCATGATCATGGGCTAACAAAAAATAGCACGATGACAACAAACCACTTCCAACGCTGTTTGCTTGAAAAAATAATGATTAAAAACCAATTGTGAAGCACGATCCTTTGTGCGCCGAACTGTACCAGATATTATCTCATCTACTGAATGAAAGATCAGAGTGTTCTTCACTATCCTATCAGAGTATGTCATATTTCATCTTCCTGTTTTCCATCAGCCTCACTTGGTTTCATTTTCATAATACTAATTTCAATGCAACCTCGTTCTGATGTCTCAAAAGATAACCAATCAGCTTTGCCTTCCTCGTTTTGATCTCGTTGGAATTATTTCTTTCTTAGCATAGCTTCTAAATCTTTAACTCGGCGTAAAACGGTGGGTGTAAAATTCTGTGATCTATTTCTTCTGTTTGAGTGGCTTGAAACAAACTTTAGTTACTTATCTTTAATTCTACCTTTGGACATTTCAGAAGTTCTGAATATTTTTTGAAATTTGAAATGTTACATTTCAACTCATTTGAGGGTGTGACGTCATCAAATTTCTAAATCTTAAGCCAGAAGAGTAACAGACTTTTGCTTGATACCGTATTGTAGACATCCATAAACTATGGTTTTCTTCGAAATTATTTCATGTTGCTTCAAACAGTTTAGAAATTACAATGGTTTTAAGTTTTTTGAAACATTTTCTTGAATTCTTGAAAAAGTAGAGAAACACTGTTATTTTGAAAATATTGAAGATTGCAGAAAAGTCCAACGGTAGACTTCTAGAGAAATAGCTGAAGTTTCTTTGAAGTCATTCAGTTCAAAGCAATAAGTAACTGAATTTTACACCAGCCTTTTCAAAGATTTGAAACCTATGCTTTCTTTCTTTGCCATAAAGCTCTTCATTTGTCACTTGCTCTTGACACATACTAACCTATTCACAGAGACTACATTCAATGTTGAATCAATTTGGCATGGTCTTCTGAGAAAAAATTCCCCATACAAGGCCGGGAGTACCGGGGGTCTCAAAAAAAGTATCCCCTTTGACTGGAAAGAGGAACAAAAAGATAAGATATCATTATTCTCCGAGTTCACAGCTAAATTCATCAATCCTCAATTCAGATGCACATGCCTTACATTAAAAAATTGTCCACCAAACACCAAATATATATATAAGCTCACAAAGTCAAAATTTGGGGTGCACCTGAAACTAGGGGTTTTGAGAAAGGGCCTAGCCATGATTTGACATCACATGCATTTTTCAAAAGAATTTTCAACTTTGACCTTTAGTTTTTGTACTCCGGATGGGTGACCTCTAGGAGGCCGGACCTCGCAACTCACTTCGCCGTCCTTTGGAAAGGACGTTAAACTAGGGATCCCATGCCTAGATGGGCCATTCATAGTGGGTCTAAATTAACTTTAGATGGCTAGAAATTATTTCAGCCCACTTTAAATAAATCATTGAAAAAAACTCACTTACCAGAAGCGCCAACACCCTAGCATATACGGTTTCGAGAAAGAATCCGAGACAAATTACCGAAGCAGGTTGCATGGCCACCGGCATGGCCAACTTCTGTTATGTAAAGCAATTGAAATACGTAGCACATGTTACCCCGTTACCAAATGACCACATCAAGAAAAAACTACTCTCTTCGTACGATCGAACAGAGTTGCAAAAAGTCTTTGACCTTCCTCCAAACCTGGATTTTAAGGTTCGACCTTCCTCATTTCAAAGTTTTGTGAAAAAAGGGAAAAGAGCCTTATATACATCAAGAAAGGTATCGATTGATCTTTCCATAATGTATCAGGACCGTTGCATGTCTTATAAACCTTTGCCTGCAGTCTGGAAAGAACTTTAAAGGGTGGTTCGCACACCCAGTTAAAGCTTTAACCAGAACGATTTTTGATGATTTTTTGAAGAATGTCAGAATTTGCCAAGGTATATTATGGAATGAGGGGTCTTTATTCCTGTGAAATTTTTTTTAGCATACATCTTTTACTTTGGCTTAGAACAGCTCTCCTGATCTCATGTTTGCCAGGGCTAATAAATATGGCAACTTCAAAAAATTTGTTGTAATTTTTTATGGACCATCGTCATTTTCAGAAAAATTTAGAGTAAACACTCTTTAGGTTGGCTCAGAATGCCTCTCTCGATCGAAAATGGAACATATTACAATTTTGTGACGTTTCTTCTGTAAATTAACGCTAGTTAAAAAATTTTCGGAAAATCAACCTTTACATTGGCTTAGAACGACTCTCCCAGCCTTGCAAATTCAATTTCCCAATACTCTTATCTTTTCAAATAACCTTCCTCAATTTTTGCTCAAAACTTCCTCCAAACCTGGTGTGTGGGTGTGTAGTGTTTTTGCATCTCTGCAATCGAAGAAAATATGCCAGAAAACAGATGGCTAAACATTGAAAAACAGTTGTATCAACAGTGCAGGTGTATCAACAGTGCAGGCCCAAAAAGTCGCAAAAAATGATGCAGAATAGAACAGTGTTCAGCTCCTTGATGAACAAACGATTTACAATTCTATAACATTTCTTCAATCGAATTTTTAATAAGGGCAATCCTGAATGTACCAGGAACACTCAGTTCTTATAAAAACAAAGGTCAGGGGTTGGTAGGTAAATTTCTTAGATTTGCAGACACTTTCGTTACCGAAGGTTCCTTTATGTGTTTCTTATAGTTTTAATACCCTACGCGTAGAGGTTATAAAGGCTTCCAAGTTCCTTAGCGAGATCTCAAAACAAGAACAATATTCGCACTCAAAGAAAATGTCAAAACTGTTGAAATTACAGTACAATGTCAAAAAATTTTGAGTGAAAATTATGAAAGTGTCCTTGGTTTTTTCAATCAAGGTAGGACCGTTTCTTCACTTTCAAAAAATTTGGCCTAACGCCTCTTATAAGCCGTTTCTACAAAGAGATGAGTGCATTGAAGAATGAAAATGGTGATGATGATGATGCTGAAAGCTATAAAATACATACACAGAACTGTCCCAAACAGATCGACGATAACGATGTCCCGACATCGATATAACAATCTTCCTCAAGGTTAACAAAGCTTAAACCCTGCTTGAACAAAGTTTGACACGACAATAAGGAGGAACTACAGCCATTTGCACCGCTACTTCTAGCAGGAGATTTGCTTTGCTCAGCGAAAACCTTCCCTGAGTTTCTCAACTCATCTCAAAACCATCTGCTGGCAAATGGCCTCAACCGTCAAATCAACCCCCAGGTGAGACTAGAAAGGTTTCAGCGATCGCCGAAGTGTTCTCTCATAAATTATCTATCACCAAATACAACTATTGTGTCCACGGTAGCATAAGCTTTAGTTCCAGTGGTGAAAAAAATAGTTGCCTTCCTGTGAAACAACATCAAAATAAATTCTTCCTTCCGTTGTTTTATGCATTTTCTCTTGTGCCAGTTTTCAGTTGAACTATTGCAAAACACACATTTCACTTCCCTTAGGCATCTTTAGAGCCACTCACGTAAGTCTTCTGTTAGTTATGGTTAGGTACTAAGAAGCTAATGAACTTATTTTTCACATGTTTCAGTCGTTTCATAGGCACTCAGTTACTACAAATTATTTGTTGATATAAATTGCAATACAGTAAAAACCCGCACATAAGAACCTAAGGGAAATATGTGAATCTAATTCTTAGCCAAACTTATTTACACTCTTGGCCCTATCCATCTCAATCCAAGCTTACCCAGTTTAATACTGCAGGCCCTGCCTATCACAGTTATGTAAGTAATGTTTGGGAGTTCACAAAAGAGGTTGATTGGCAAACAGATTGCATTTATTTCAATATATGAATTAATGAAACTCTTTATTAAGAACCTAGTTATATGATATCAGGCTGAAATAGTTCTTATCCATTGGGTACAAAATATATGATTTCAGGCTGTAGGTTCTTAATAAATGAAGGTTCTTATGTGCGGGTTTTTACTGTATTGTGTACCATGTAAGTGAAGAATTCATTATGAACTGGAATTACTCTAAACAGCATCCTTGGATCACAAAACAGCAAATGGAAAGAGCATTTTCTGCCCACATTAAAGGG
>REGL01000611.1:164531-180846 GCA_004194395.1 Aurelia aurita complex sp. Pacific | reverse complement strand
TTAAGTCAAGTACCCCCCCCCCCCCGAGGTCTTTTCTCGAGAAAATCCTTCATAATTTCAGAACGGAGTGGCCAATTTCGGTCAGGTAAATCTTGAAGTGTATTTGAACGCGTACACTGTTGAATGATTTAGTTGTCACTATTATGGTCGTGATATTCAAGGAGCGGTGACTTTTAAAGCCGGGATTGTTTTTTTTACTCACCCGGTAGAACTCGTTTTTGGTATTTTCAATTTTTCATTTGCTATTATTTTTACACAAGTTAACCCTTCAGCAAATTAAAATATATAGCATCTATTGACAATGATAAGAACCTCAAGAATAAAAACCTACAGCCCTATAAAAGTTAATTAATAATTGCTGTTTTTCCAGGGAGTTGTGTTAGTAAAATAGAAATTAGTTTTAGAAAAGTAGAAGCTTAGACCATGTATCTAATAAGATATTGTGTCTTATAATATATAAAAAAAAAGTGTTTGAGAGTGTACAATCCTGGCCAATAGAAGCTGGGACATAGGCAAATTTCAGTGTTTTCCCGATGTTTCCGAAAATATGGAGGCGAAAACATACGTTTAGAACCTCCTGATCCCCCTTCCCCCCTAATTCAATGTTGCGAAGGTCGAATGGCGTTTGATTCAAGCAACCTTGAAACAGGGGGAGCGGTGGGGGGGGGGCACGTTATCAAAGACCGAGGTAGTGCAATTTTGTGATTTGTCCCAAGTATTTTGGCCAAGATTGTAGCTCTTTAGATGCGTTTTAAGTTGTTTTTTAGAACGATCAAGTGTCGGTAGCTCACGAATTTCACCAGGTGTATCATTCCATGACTTGAGAGCTGCTTAATGAAAGCCTTTTTTGCAAATTCAGTCCTCTACCTAGGGATCTTGATATCTTTACAATGCCTCATATTGTAGGTCGAGAGAAAAGATATCGGTTGGTATTTATCACATAGGCTTTCAGGGCATAGTTTGTTCATAATCTTGTAGGTCATGACGTTCCGATCGTAACGGAAAAGATTTTCTACGTTTAACCAGGAAGCCGACCAGCCATTTTTTATTCTTGCGTTTGTTTAGACATCATTCAACTACATCAGGAGTGATGTAATACAGAAAAGAATTACAGATCAAATAAGACTATGCAAAGGAGTTCCTCGACTAAATTATATAGTTGCTTAAATAGTTTTGTCTCAGTAGTGGAGTTTTTTAATGTTTGGATGATCTTAAATTTAAGGTTTTTTATAAAGAGTTTCATATAGTAAAGGACGTTTCGTACTTAAATACAGTCATTTTTGATAAGAAACCGCTTACCGCTCAATTTCCCAAAGGTTAAGAAAGTCAAGAAACCGGATTGAAAAAGCTAAAAGTTTGGAGCTTTTAATTTCCCAGATTCGTCATACATGTTTTGACCCTGCACATCCATGGCAATTGTTTTGACTTGTTTTGAGTGGAAAATATTAGAAGTGTTTTGAGATCGCACAAAATGATTTGGAAGCCCTGATAACATGAATGAATTTGTTCTTCACTTCGAACATTAAAGGGAATAGACATGGCTATATCGACAAGCTGCTATAAATACTCTGAAGAAACGCCCACAAACCCATTGTTTGTTTCTTCCGCCTTACAATGACACAGCAGGTGTCAAAGTTGTCCAATACAATAGATTATATTTTTAACTTGGCCCGGGCCAGCTTTTAACTATGTCGATTCCCTTTAAAAGTAAAGAATCTTTTCAGCAAAATTTTCCTAAGATTTAAGAAACAACGCACCGGCCCCGGACCTTAGTTTCTTTGAAAAATTAAGCGCACGCATACTAAGGGCTGATCCAACTTTTCTCCAAAGAAACACTTGTGAGCCGGACAGAACATGAAAACTGCAACGTGTAATCCGGACCAAATGAAAACAAGCGTGCCTTCTAATCATGCTTAAGCGATTTAATTCATTTATTTATTTCTTGAAACAAAGGAAGCTATCAATCACCCAGTCAAGCGATAGATTTCATCATTCTTTTTAATGTGATGCACAAAATGGTACTCACAGACTACAAGCCCAGCACCTGTAACAGGCCTATTTTCAAAATACACCAGTGATAAAGGAAACCTGTTCGAGTTATCATTTTATTTATTCTGGTTTCATGTTCTTGGCTTGTGGCATGGAGTTTTATGATAAGACGAAGCATGTGCTGAGATACAGTGTATATTATGGAGCTAAAAAGTTTAACGATTAAGAGAGAGTATGTTTAGAGTGTGTCGTATATTCTCTGGATGTGTACGCTGAAACTNAGGCCTATTTTCAAAATACACCAGTGATAAAGGAAACCTGTTCGAGTTATCATTTTATTTATTCTGGTTTCATGTTCTTGGCTTGTGGCATGGAGCTTTATGATTAGAAGAAGCATTATCTGAGATACAGTGTATATTATTGAGCTAAAAAGTTTCACGATTAGGAGAGAGTATGTTTAGAGTGTATGGTATATTCCCTGGATGTGTACACTGAAACTGTGAACGTACTTTATGGGGAAAATCTGCTGAATTTCATGCATTTTATGGACATTGCAGACCCTAGGAATATAGCATTTGAAAGGTTGTTGAAGTAGGAACTATCAAAATTGCAATATAAAGCTTACGTGTAATGTCTATATGTGACCTGAAAAAGTTTCACGATTACGAGAATTGTATGCTTTCTTGGATATCTACGCTAAAACTGGATGTACTAAATGGTAAGAGACGTCTTGACACTTTGGACATTACATGCCATTGAGTTGCAATGTTTACAAGGCTGTTAAACGAGGGACTAGGAAAATAACAAATAAATCTTGGATGTGATGCTTATATGCAACCTGAAAAAGTTTCATGATTACGAGAGAGTATATTTAAGTATTCTTGTATATTCTATGTATGTCTACGCTAAAACTGGATGTACTGTACATACTCTTGAAGTACAATGTTTACAAGGCTGTTAAAGGAGGGACTATGAAAATAACAAATAAATCTTGGATGTGATGCCTGTGTGCGACCTAAAGCCACAACACTGGACAATAACAATTACCAAGTGCCAGTTTTTACAAAAAGGATACATAAAGATATCCTTTGATTTTTTTGGAAGCAATACCTTTGAAAGTCGCTACATGAAGATTAGATCCGATACCAATATGCGAGCCTGGATGCCTACGCGAAAGGGTCAGGAAAAGATACCGAAAGTCAGCATTTAAAAGACTTTGGACTGGAAACAATGCTTTTGAAAATTGCTTTTTAAAGATATGTTTGCATTTTCTTCTCCAAGGGTATATAAAGACATCATTTAGAAGACTTTCGAAGTTTTACTTTTGAAAGTCGCTGGACGAACCTTGGCTCTGATGCCTATATGCGAGCTCTAGCAGCGAAACTGGACAATAGCAATTCAACTGTTCAGTACCAGTCAATACAAAGGTATCCCCGAAGGCAGCATTAAAAAGACTTTTGAAACAACTTTTTGAAATTGCTACATAAGTTTACAATCTGATGCGTTAACGCACAATTGCAAGCAGCAGTGGTACTGGAAGATGGCAATATTTATTGCTGCTCCGTGCTCTGTGGATACATAAGCACAGCGTTGGAAAAATAAAGCCTTAGAAAGATCTGACATGAAGCTTAAATATGAGGCCGATATGGGCCAATATGACACCTTTTGCAGCTTGGCAATACTATTCAAGAACTTTTTTTGTGTGCCAAATGTATACACAAAGGATTTTAACGGACCATATCCAGTAGGAATGCTCGATAATAAAGTTGTGGTGTTTTTCAACTGGAATATCGTTGTCGGATATCGGAATATCAGTTGCCAGATGGTACAGCTTGGTTTCAAACACTTACAATCCTGGCCAAAACTAGCTTGGACATTGAAACGAGGTTGTTGGGGAGATGAGATACGGTTTGTCTGAGGAAACTTTTGTGTTCCCCCGTGCAGTAGGTCTAATGAGTAATGCTCATGCGCCTGTTAAGAGTTTCAGCCCAAAACGCTATTGTGCATGTGCATTAACCTACTGCACGGGGGACACATACGTTTCATCGGATAAACTGTATCTCATCTCCCCAATAGGGAGCAGAGGGACGTAATCAAAGGCCAAACTAGCCTAGTGCGATTTTGTGATTTGTCTGTAGTAGTTTGGTAACGATTGTAGCTTGCTTTCGGTTGCATGTTGTCCTGACCTAATTGCCTCCCCGATCTTTTATAAGACCGGGGTCTGTATTTGTTTAAAGCTTTGTGACAGGAAATGTCGTAAGAGTTTATTCCATTAAAAATTTACAACACATGATTACTAATTACTATACCTACAGCTAACGCTACCCTACCACAGAGACGATACCCCAAGGAGCAAAATATTTTGTCTACCCAGAGGCATGGCATAAAAAGATGAATAAAATGACAAATAGAGCCACAAGTTAAGCCATCTTGCAACCAAATAATTGCGAGATGTCTTTGCTGTACGGCAGGAAATTTAGTCGGGATCCTTCTTGAGAAAATTCCTCATAGTTTCAGAACGAAGTGGCCGCTTTCAGTCTGGTGAATTTTATAATCTATTTGAGCATATCCACCATTGAATTATCTACCAGCCACTATTATTCCCAAAATATCCAGCTTGCACTTAGACTCATTCAAAAATTCTCTTGTTAGCCGACAGCCACAAGTGAAAGTTATGGAGACTTAAAATACTAAATGTTATTTTATATAACATGATAGGCTGGAGTCATATACTTTTTGGTTGATTGAATTATTCGACAATAGTTTTCATGGACCAAGACAGAAAAGATGGCGTTGAAGGGTATTTGACCGAGATGCATTACGTTCAACGATCGAAGTTTTACATTATGATTTTGGGTCACTTTATAGAGCACGATGCATCTTGGTTAAATGCCCTTCAACGCTGTCTTTTCAAGATACACAGAAGTTGTCTCCTCAAGCGCCATTTCATAGATGCAAGGGTCTGTTTCTATGACCCAACATGACCCCACATAGGCATGATGGGGTAGGAATTGAACGAGACATTATGTCGCATCAAAATCTTGGCCTCATTCGTTTTTCTTTTCTTTGTAGAATTGCCGTACATCAACCTCGAAGAATAAAGGTTCCAAACAAGGAGGAAAGCCAAGAGGTAACTAAACGCTGGTCTCCACTTGCAGTAGTCTTGGACGGCGACCAGAACCTTTGTCTAAGGCACGTGCTCTCTTGCTAGAGATCATGCGCACTAGACAAACGCGCTGGTCGCCGACCAAAATTACTGCAATGGAGGTCGGCCTATATTCCGGGGGGGAGGGGGGTACTTGACTTAAATTTGTACGGGGGTGTGCCAGCGAAACAATTTTTGTTTACCCTGCTCCAGAATTTTTCACTCAAAATGATAACCTGTTCTAGAAAAAATTGATGAAAAGTATATTCAAACACATGAAATTTGACCGAAAAACGACCCGATCTAGCAGAATTCCCCTTTGACATGTTTTGACAACCTGCTCTAGAAAATTGCCTCATTTTGATACCCTGTGCTAGAAAAAATTGGTGAAAACGATACCCTTAAAAACGGCACATCCCCGTCGGACAAATATACTAAGTACCCCCCCGGGCGTGTATTTTTGCAATTTTAATGCTATCTTTTTTGAAGAGGATGCCACACTTGGGCTTGATTTATCTGAGGGTTGCACAGACTTGCCCCAAGTCTATTTCGTCAAACGAAATCGTAAAAGTCAAGTCACACTCTGATGAGAA
This sequence comes from Aurelia aurita complex sp. Pacific, assembly GCA_004194395.1. Classification (NCBI taxonomy): domain Eukaryota; kingdom Metazoa; phylum Cnidaria; class Scyphozoa; order Semaeostomeae; family Ulmaridae; genus Aurelia; species Aurelia aurita complex sp. Pacific. The sequence continues at coordinate 175,119 of REGL01000611.1, read as the reverse complement.
CGCAGGTTCGAAAGGCCTCAGTGTGCCAAAAATTTATCTGTTTCTTTGCGTCCGCCTCCTCCATAGTATATAATTTTTAGTAACCAAATTTAGTTTCAAGTTCGTCAAGCAAAAGATAGATGGACTTCTATAATTGACGAAATAGACTTGGGGGGCAAGCCTAAGGATTGCACAACCTTTGTGAAAACTCTCTACAGTTCAGTCTCAGTTGCATTAATTTGAATTCCACTACTGCATACCAATACTCATACATTTTAATAATATTACAATAAATATGCTCATGAGAGGTCAAGGAGATTATTTTTCTGCACTTCATCAGAGTGGCATTGCAGTAAGAAGTCTTCTCGTTCTCGCACACATGATGGTAACTACTTATAGATAGGAAATATCTTATTTGACACAGACATTCGTAACTTTAACTGAACAATATTTCATCAAGGATTACCTTGTTTGATTTCGTAGCCACTCAAGACTTTCCCTTGAAAATGACGTTGTTTAAATGATGACATTGACCATCCCATAAGAAAATTTATTTTGATCGCATTATTGCTTGGATTTGTGAAAATCGCAAGTTGAAGTATCATGTTTGAAAATGAAAACATGATGAAAACATTATTGAAGGAATCTCTTGCCATTCACAAAATGCCAAATTATATTGGTACACCGTCACAAATTGTATTGATCTCAAAATTGTCCTCACACTCCCATTTTTCAAAAAAAACTCAACACGCGGTAACAACGAAATCTACGGCCTAAAACTAGGTCCTAATCTAAATCTACACGTCCGACTTGTACTTTGCTGACTAGCGCAACGGAACGAACAAAACCATGTGATAAATAAACGAACTAAATCCGTTCACCTTTTTTACACCCTGCAGAGAAGGCTATACAACGCGTCGTCATATGTTCCTCGCATGGTCCTATAACGACTAAAACGATAACGATAAATACTATTAATCCAATTTAGCCTTGGAATTAGGACAATAGCGTCATGTGTCCTCAGTCCTGCACGAAACTGAAAAAGGCCATGCCTTACTTGAAACCAGAAGTTTTCTTAAATAGGCTTCTTTCACAGACAATTACTAATCCATACATTCCAAGCACAGGAGTTATTTATTTCTTCCTGGTTGTGGTTTTGTGTTTCTCGCTATTCAGATGCGAATAGATCCCATTCTTGATTGAAACGTTGACATCTGTGGAACTTGCGTCACGTACAAGGATGTGGTTTACATGGCCAAAAAGATTCCGGGTTTTCGATCGATCTTGTATTAACAAGGTGTCGCTCAACTGAAGCCACGTCCACACGTATCCGGACCTTTTAGTAAACGCAAACAGGAATGCCTCGGCAGGGACCATTATGGAAACAAGGTGGCACTGACCTTTTAATGCTATCCCTATCATTTTAAAATAGGGGTGTTTTTATACTAGATTTTAGTTTTTATTATATTGTACAAATGTAAATAGCCTCCTTTCCTTTCGTAAATTTTCTTCATATTACATTTAATTTGTGGTTTGTATGGCAAGATTTTACATGCACGCATACATACACATCTTTCTTATCCGTATGAATAAAGATCTGCGTCCACATGAGGATCGTTTTCGAAAATATCCCCGTCTGCTGTCCGCACGAAAAATGCTGCGACGTTCGAAATTAGATATTCGATAATGAAATCGATATGTGATAACGATATTCCATATTTTAACTTCGATAAAAGAAAACAGATAAACAAAATGCCCTCGCGTGATCCCCAAAGACCCGAGCGCATGCTTTGGTATGTAGTAAGTTTTTGATTCAGATTTTTTGAAAAGCTCCGTTTTCACCCACAACACTGGAAGACTGCGTTTTCAAAAAATCCACTCTGGAACTCTTGAGAGCGTTTTCGAAAAGCTTCGTTTTTGGCTACGTGTGGACGCAAACCCAAAACGGATAACATTTTCAAAAGTATCCGGATACGTGAGGACGGGCTTGACTTTGTCAAAATTTCTATTGTGCGACAAAGCTTGGATACTAATATAAACTTACACACCCTTTTCCATTATGCCTTTGCGTTCACTTCGACATTTAAGTCAGGAACAGACACAAAAATCCCAGATCACACGACGTCTGTTTTATTTAATATCGATCATCTTACGTAGCTGTCCATATACAATTATGCACATAGCGAACTAATCTAAATCAATAAATTAAATAGCCTGTTTTAGTCACCGAATCGGGAAATCATTGAAGGTGAAGGTGAAGGTGAAGGTGAAGGCGAAGTTGCGTTTTTCAGCGCCAAGCGCTGGGATCACAGAAATAGAGCAGACCTAATCGAGTCCGCGACCCCTTGTCATGACGCTAAAGTGGCGGGGTCCTACCGGGTATCGAACCCACTCCGCCTGACTATTCTGGCTGCAAAGTCAGAGGGTTACACCACTGCGCCACAACACCTTCATTGAAGGTGTAGCCTAATAGAATAAAGGGAAGTCCGTGGGGATGGCGAGAAGTCTCCTTGACAGTCGTTGAAATAGTATTTTTTCATCTTGTCTGACTGTGCGTTATGAAGCATTGTTGAGAAGGTTGTCGCAGCTATCGATCTGATCGCAAGGTAGAAACCAAGCCTGAAGAACAAATTTTGTTCAGCTATGAAGGGGATTAGTTCCGTGGATCAATTTCTCTTACACATTTTACGTTTTCGTTTATTGATTAGATATTGAGAAAACATTGCCAAAATTTACTTGAGTATGCAAGTATCCAAAAATATTGAATGAAAACTTAATTGATGAGAGACCAGGTCATTTTAAATCGTGCTCAACAGGATTTCTCTAAGCATCCATGACCCTTGTTGAATGTTAGAAAAAGTTAGGTCATCGAAAGTGCTAGCCTGCGCACAGACAAAGTCTGATTCTACTTTTACTGCAAATGCTATTAAAGGACAAGTCAGGGGTTGGTATGATTGATGATAAAAAATACAAGATGATACTGTTATGAATGATGTATGATACTTTTTCCCACTATTTTTCGTCTTCTTCTTGTGAAATTACGTATTCAAATATGCAATTTGAGCGAAATGACGTCATATCGCGCTAATGAAAACGAGGCTGTACGATTGTTTTTCGCCTCTTAATCGTTGCTAGCCTCTTTATCGTGTACTCATGCATTGAAAATGGCATAAGAACACGATAAAGAGGCTTGTTATGATAAAGAGACGAAAAAACAATCACATAGCCTGGTTTTTGTTTGCGAGATATGACGTCACTTCGCTCAAACTGCTTATTTGAATACGTAATTTCACAAGGAGAAGGCGAAAGATAGTGGAAAAACGTATAATACATCATTCATAGTAGTATTATCTTGTATTTTATCATCAATCATACCAACCCCGGACTTGTCCTTTAAGGAGCGTCTGGTTTGAGCTTTCACACAAACTTGAACTTCCAAAGCTTGTAACTAATTGATTTTTTGCGGATTTGCAATATTCGTGTGTTTCAAATTTATTCAAGATCTCAGAAACATGGTTATTTTACCACAGGGTCCGGCCCGTTCATTATTTTGTTATGTTTTAATATTTCATCAAACGTCAAACAATTCTTTTGGTACACCCCTGTGGTTGAAATATGAAAGTATTTAAATATGAAACGCGGAAATATTTCCTGAAGCCTGGTTTTTGAGACAGTGCTGCGACTTATGTTTCCATTAAACTTTCTCATGCGTCGCCGCTACCTGGGTAGAGCAATGGTTTCAGTCACGGTAGAGCTGCCGCAAGGAACTATTTCCATGAAAACGAAAAACGCCACAGCACTGTCTCAGCATTGATACATTCGTGTCTCAGCATTGCCCCGCCACTAATAGCTATCTGGAAACCAGACCTGACTCGACTGGTCCATATTGTGTCCTTTATTTATGGATCTCCCTGATAGATCTGAAAGTAGACATCCGTCTCATGTTGCTGTAACTTGGATTATCGCTTATTTCTCACAAATATTGATTTCAAAAGTAAATATGTCATATTTTATTTTTTGCAGACCTTCAACCACAAGATACTCCACTCAACTACAAGAATACAAGGAACTGCGCTGAAAGGCCATGTATCTTAGCTCATAGAGAAGATGCTTGCAAAATCGATAGCAGATTTAAAGACAGTAATATTTGTTACACCGATTCAGTTTTACTCGCTGTTAAGCAAAGACTGCAAAATCTAAGCATGGCTGAACTTGAAGGTAGAAATTTTTCTGATGCAGCCAAAAGGCGACCTCCAGTTCCTTGCCCAACACTACCGCCATCATTGCATTCAAACAAGCAGACAAAAACAACGGACAATTACAGTTACGCTGAGATTGAATTCCGGCCTATGATAATTACTGAAGATGGTGCAGTTGCCGGACCCGTTGATGATGAAACACCGCAAGACGGAAGTGAGGAGTTGAATCCTGCAAACGATGATTTCCATTGGGACGACGATATTGGCGTGTACAACGAAGCGGAGCCGTCCGATGAAGGTGGATTGAATCCTGCGCGCGGAATTGATCCATCAGTTTTCAGACATTATAATAAATCGTACGAATTTGCGAATCCCGCGCGGGAAACAGTGATAGGAGCTGATTCCTGGGACGATATAGTCAGCAATGAAGGGCCGCTGCGGAGTACTGTTGATGACGTAGTTCCTGATGAGGACAGTGATGATGATTACCCTGAGACAGATGGCATTTACGATACTCCTATTGATACGTCAACACAAGACGCGGCACATTTGTATTCTGTTGTCGATTTCAGTCAAATTAGAAAGAACAGAGATAAAAATATGAACGCGCATCAACCCCCTGTTGTTGATAAAACGAAAAATGTCATAGACGTCGGGCAGCATACAGAGAGAACAATAACCCCAGAATTACCAGCAAGAAGCACTGATTATGATGATTATTATGAAATTGATCCAACCGTTCCAAGTATGGCACAGGAAAATGCAGACTTATCACATTTATACTCCGTCGTTGATTTGAGTAAGATTAAAAAGAATAAACAACGGAATACTGATGAGAATAGAATACCCGACACTAAAATGACGCCGACGAATCCAGCAGATATGTATTCAGTCGTGGATTTAAGTCAAATTAGGAAAAACAAAAGTCGGGGCGATGTGGAAAATGAGAAACGCTCGTTTAAAGGGAAGAAAAATACAGGAAAGAGTGATAGTGCTAAAGCTGAGAAGAGGGATGCTCGTAAACGAAGTGTCGATACTGGAAAATCGAAATTCTTTGTCGATATTCCTGCTACGAGAGATGAAAGCCCACCACCTATGCCAAAACCATATGCAGGTAAATATTTGAATTATTTTACTCTAAATGAAGAAACTTTCGCATGGAGAAACTTTCACACGAAGATACTTTCGCGAGTTCGAAAAAACGCAAAATTTTTCAAATTAAGTTTCGCGAATAGACCAAAATGGGAAATTTCGATGAAAAATAGACTTTCGCGAATTAGGTCTCTTATCTCATTTTATACTGTCTCAAATGTTCCTCAACACTTAATATAAACAACTCTTTGAATCGTCCATAAATAAGCTTGCAGTAGCATACATCGAAAAGGTGGTAGTTAAAGAAGATGAATTTCAATATCTGATTATATAATCATTTGATTCTATATCTTAGGAAATTTCGCGAGAATAAACTTTCGCAAATTTCACATTTTAGGAAATTTCGTGGAATAAACTTTCGCGAATTTCGGCCAGAACGCAAAAAACGCGAAAGTTTCTTCTCTTAAGGTAACTCTGCTTTCCGCTCCAGTGAACAGCGAGATGCCGTTTCGCAAAACCACTCTCATCAGAAAGCAGTTAATTTCTCCCATATTATTCGGCCTATCGAAAAACGGTAAAAAGGATGTTTTTCAGTATAGTCTGGGCAATCGAAAGATGTATGAATCGCTATGCTTCCGTTTAGTTTGGCTTTGCAAATCCTTGTTCAAATCTTTTTGTTGATTTCAGAAAAGTGGATTTATCTCCAAAACTGCTCGATAAATGTTCGATTTTTTTTTCGTTCCATCTTTAACTAGGTAGTTGATCTACAACTTTGTAAAGTCTGATTGAAAAAGCTAGGCTAGATTTCCTGCAATCGAATTTCATATTTCTGTTTACTTTTCGACATCGAAGGGGAAAAGCGATGGTCAACAGATTAGTATGCAGAACGAGTTGAAAGCTTTTGCAAAAAGTTTACTTTTAGATCAATGCTCATTGTGGCATCTTAAAGAAATTGATATTTTGTGAATGCTCATGAAAGTCTCGAATGACACCCATTGCATGGTTTTGCGAAGTTGCTGGTAACAGTCAGTAACCTTTAATCAATAGATGCAAATAGGCTTTCAGGGCATTCACACCAGTCTGGCTTCAGGTCTTTGCATTCTGTGGTTACTTTTTTGTTAAATAGCACTGACGATTGTATATAAATATGGATAACGGGAAACACACTGCGATGGTATTTATCGACCTCAAAAGAGCTTTCGATACCNTTTTTTTTTCGTTCCATCTTTAACTAGGTAGTTGATCTACAACTTTGTAAAGTCTGATTGAAAAAGCTAGGCTAGATTTCCTGCAATCGAATTTCATATTTCTGTTTACTTTTCGACATCGAAGGGGAAAAGCGATGGTCAACAGATTAGTATGCAGAACGAGTTGAAAGCTTTTGCAAAAAGTTTACTTTTAGATCAATGCTCATTGTGGCATCTTAAAGAAATTGATATTTTGTGAATGCTCATGAAAGTCTCGAATGACACCCATTGCATGGTTTTGCGAAGTTGCTGGTAACAGTCAGTAACCTTTAATCAATAGATGCAAATAGGCTTTCAGGGCATTCACACCAGTCTGGCTTCAGGTCTTTGCATTCTGTGGTTACTTTTTTGTTAAATAGCACTGACGATTGTATATAAATATGGATAACGGGAAACACACTGCGATGGTATTTATCGACCTCAAAAGAGCTTTCGATACCGTTCATCATCAAATTTACTTGCAAAACTGAAAAAAGATGGCACAGATGATCATCTGCAAAACGGACATCAATTTTTCAAGGTTAATGCCACATCCTCAAGTTTACAGAAGGTTGATTGTAGAGTGCCACAAGGTTCATGTCTTGGTCCACTCCTTTTTTCTAACTTGTATTGTCGATCTCCTAATGTCTCTCCGTAAATGCAATGTGACAATGTATGCTGATGACACGAGTATTTCACATTCTGCGAAAAATATTAATGACTTGAATGATGCACTTAATAGTGATCTCGATCAGCTAAGGAAATGGTTACAGGAAAAAAATTGTGACTAAATTTCATAAAGACACAGGCGATGGGTGTTGGTTCTCCACCAAACCTAAAAAAGATTACTGACAATGGAAACACAATACAGCTGTAGAGAAATGCAACAAATAAGGCACAAATTTATTGCAACTAACTAGTCTATTTTGAAGTTTTAAACGTGCTCTCTTTCAATCAACCGCCTGGGCTTCCTGTGCCCATAAATGCTCATTAACGTTTGCATTTTTGACTCATCCTATACTGGGTGAATAGAAAAAAGAGGATCCCCATTTGGAAGGCCACTGCTCCCTGAATATCAAAGCAGTAACATTGAAAACTGTCTTGTTTTATTGCCAATGTGTTCAAATAGGTTCAGTGATTTACCTGGCTTTAATCGGTCATTCCTTCTCGTGGATATGGGAGATTTTCTGCAAAAACATGTAAAAATGAGTGAAAACGATGAGCACATTTTCCTTTATTTTCCTTCCTAAAAATGATGACACTCACATGTATTCATGTATTTTATCCTCTTGAGAAAATGTAACCTCCCTGAACAGGTTATTGATACCAGGGGGGAGACTTGGTTCATCCTCCAAAGAGGACAGCAAGTGCTAACTCGTGCAGAAGTAATTGTCGTAAGGTCCATGTAAGGCAGAACTGTAAGCAAAATTTGGTCATGGTTTTAGGCACGCTTCGAAGGTTTCTTGAAGAGACTTTCTCAAGAAAATCTTTCATAATTTCAGAACGGATTGGCCGATTTCAGTCATGTAGATTTTAAAATGGAGTTTAACATGTCTATCATTAAACTATATATTTTCTGATATCATCGTGTGGACATCGTGGGAGCCGTGGCCTTTCAAACGTGGATTCTTTTTTTATTGACTCACCCGGTATAAACAGCAAAAGCACTGCGGGAATAGAAGCAGATTTCAAACGTCGTCAACATTTTTGTGGGCAGGGACAAGAAACGAAAATATTGTTGCTTGACCTTATCAGTTTCATTCAAACGTGTATGAATAATTTTGCAAATAATTTTGGAAGCACCCTGGATACGCTTTGAAATTTATTAAAATTCCTTTGCAAGAAGCAGTTGTCGAAAGACTATTTATCAGGCCTTTTCTATTGCAACCTGAAAACGTAATCGCAAAAATCTTCATTCCGTTTGTTTGCATTACCAATGCAACTTTATAAAGAAAGCTTGAAGTCTTCCATAATTTAGCAGTTCAAACAATGCCATTTAGTGTGAGTAATCATCATAAAATACGGACTGAAGTCTGCAGTCTGAATGTCATCTGCACGTTAATGAGCTCAGTTTCAGTTTCATTTGATTATCAATCTATCCTACATACAATTTTAAACAACTACAAAACAATTAAATACGAATACACTACTAAAACTACATTTTTAACAATACAAAAACTACATTAAATGATTGTATATATGATAGACTGATTAAGGAGGAGATCTCTGAATAGGTAAACTAATCGAGAGAGAGCCCCCCCCCCTTCCCATAAAAACAAAGAAACCAAAAACTTTATGAATAAAACGAAACCAGATGAACCTCAACAATTTTTCAAATTAGACGAATGAGTAAGAGCAAAAAATTGAAATAGAACCAGCAACACGTATGAAAAGTGGAAGAGTATTCCATAAATTAGAGCCGACATATTGAACTGTTTTGAGTCCATAGAGGGTTAGAGAAAGGAATAGATCACCTCTGGTGGCCTAACGAGTTCCAAACCTATGGGTAGAAGAGTTTGGAGTGAAATAGTTATGGAAGTAGATTGGTGACAGTTTATTGATAGCTTTAAAAACAAATGATAGAATATTTAAGTGAATCATATCTTCAAGTTTTAACATCTTTAATGAATGAAATAAAGGTGCAGATGGGGCAGTAAATGGTTGGAATCTTATGCATCTCAGAATTTTCTTTTGAAGAAGAAAAATAATAATGGATGAAGGTAAGTATCCAAAGTAGGACCCCAGACGGTAATACCATTATTGAGAAAAGATGAAAAAAAAAATGAATTATACAAACAGAGAAGAGTAGGCAATGGAATATAACGTCTAAGTTTGAAGAAAAGTCCACTTGTTCTGGAAAGTTTTTTACGAAGTTCACTGATGTGGTGGTTCTAGGAGAGAGACACATTGATGTGCTGTGTGAGTCAGACTGAGCAGAAACTGCGCACGCATGCGGGGAAATTCGCAGCTTTGAGCCCTCCCCCCCTAGCTCCCTGCAACAGATCCCAAAATTAGGCAACACTTGATATTTTCTTCTGTATGCCTTAAACTCTTGATTTATCATTTCAAAAAGCTTATATTTCCAAACACTTCCTTATATCAGATTGCTCAATAAAGTCAGAGCATAGGTTCCAATCTTTATCTCGGCGTAAAAAGGTAGGCGTAAAATTCAATGACCTATTTCTTCTGATTGAATGGCTTGAAAGAAACTTTAGATACTTATCTATACTTCTACCGTTGGACTTTTCAGAAGTTTCCAATATTTTTCGAAATTTCAGCGTATGTTGCATTTCAACTCATTTGAGGGTGTGACGTCATTAAATTTCTAAATCATAAACCAGAAAAGTGACAGACTTTTGCTTGATACCTTATTGAAGAAATCCATAAACTATGGATTTTCTTTGAAATTATTTCATGTTGATTCAAACAGTTTAGAAATTACGATATTTTTAGGCTTTTTCTTTAATTGTCTTGAATTCTTGAAAAAGTAGAAAAACACTCCAAGTCTGAAAATATTGAAGATTTGAGAAAGGTCCAACGGTAGAATTATAGCGAAATAGCTAAAGTTTCTTTGATTTCATTCAGTTCAAAGAAGTAAGTCACTGAATTTTACACCAGCCTTTTTAAAGATTTGAAGCCTATGCCACGTTAATTTTACTGTGTGAGTGAGACTGAGCAGAAACTGCGCACGCCTACGGGAAAATTCGCAACGTTGAGCCCCCCCCCCTAGCTCCCTGCAACAGATCCCAAAATTAGGCAACACTTGATATTTTCTTCTTTATGCCTTAAACCCTTGATTTATCATTTCAAAAAGCTTATATTTCCAAACACTTCCTTATATCAGATTGCTCAATAAAGTCAGAGCATAGGTTCCAATCTTTATCTCGGCGTAAAAAGGTGGGTGTAAAATTTAATGACCTATTTCTTCTGATTGAATGGCTTGAAAGAAACTTTAGATACTTATCTATACTTCTACCGTTGGACTTTTCAGAAGTTTCCAATATTTTTCGAAATTTCAGCGTATGTTACATTTCAACGCATTTGAGGGTGTGACATCATTAAATTTCTAAATCATAAACCAGAAAAGTGACA
>REGL01000611.1:149900-164395 GCA_004194395.1 Aurelia aurita complex sp. Pacific | reverse complement strand
AGAAAGAAAGAAAGAAAGTAAGTAACCCACTTCCGTCACGCTCGTTAAAGCAATTGATTAACGTTTTATCTCTGCTAATTGGCACTGAAATAAAGAAAGCGCACATAAAGCGCATACAAGACAGAAGTTTCCCGCGATCCTATAGCAACATTTGACGTCGGCTTATTTCATGTTAGACAGATTTGACACCATAAGATGGATAAATTACCATGATGTTTACCCTGGCACAACAACAAATTTACCCAGAATTGGCACGTTCTTGACTTCATTAGCAGCTTAATTATGTCAAAACAATCGTTTTCTAGAACGAACGAATCATTAGCCACTTATTGATAGTACTCATTATGCAAATAAGTCAACTTTAGAGGATGATGTAACTGGTGGCCTGCACAGAGGCTAGCACTCGCAGCATCACCGAAGATAGAAGGATCCCCTTCCTACACAGCTACAGAAAGGTGCAGAATCCCAGCAAACAATAGACCTTTTAGCTATTCTAAAAGGAGCCTGGATCGAACGTTATTTTTATACATTTTTATACGTTACGTTCGATCGAGTGGCGTTAGAGCTTCTATCACTATTGTGCACATTCGAAAATTCTACAAAGTGTAGCAAAAGTTTGTTCGATTCTGATTCTTTCCTGAATAGCTAAAAGGTCTATGGCGCCATTGACTGGGGGAAGACACGAGATCACACTGAACCAAAACATCTTCATGCATATCATTCTGCACAGAGGTTATCTTCGTGACTGCTTGTCTCAAATTAGATGCCCACGAATAGCAACAATTGAAACGTTCTGTAGGGTTCTGCATAAATAATTTTGCGTTATCGTAAATCTCACATGACATCTCATTTGACACAGATGCACCAATAGTTTCGTGCACGAACTATAAGCAAACTAGGGGTAATGACTTTTGATTTCAAGTGTTCTCTGTAAGCTAATTTTGCTGGTACACTTTCGGGCAACCTTTGCATTTGTCCAAGCCAGTTTAATCTCCGTTTCATTTCGGTTGTGAAGAGTGTGTGATGTGATCTTTTATAAATTTCTTTATTTCTTATTTATCTATTAATTTTATGTTCAGCATTCTATGTAGAAAATTTCTCTGGAAGATATTGAGACTCTTCTAATTTCTTGGTTAATGGTCCGGATCTCGCAGTTCTAGAGCAGCATTAGATATATAAACGTATTAAGCGTCCTCATTTTCAGTTTTATACCGGGTGAGCCAGAAAAAAGTTCCCATTTTCGAAAATTCATAGCACCACGAGTACTTCATGGATTTCAACGATTCACATTCTAGTTAGTAGCCAACAGATCGAAGTATTTCTGTGATTTTTCTCGTCTTCTTACGAGCACGCACTGCAAATATAGGTAAATTCAACTTTTGAAAAATTTCATGGTTACAAAATAACTGAAAAGGGCCTAAAATACTTGATCAAATCGTTAGGACTCTCCTCGCACATAATTATACGCACAGGCGTTTCACCTCTCTCAAGAGTTATAAGACATTTTCAAACGGATACTAAAGATGTGCAATGTCATGGCAATAGATGTGCAGACGATATCTCTCACCCATGAGAAATTGAATTTTCTCTGTTGTTCTGAGTGATGAGTCCTTTATGATTTGATCAAGCATTTTAGGCCTTTTTCAGTCCTTTTGCAGAGTTTTTGTAGACTTGAATTTACCAATATTTCCAGTGCTCGTAAGAAGGCGAGAAAAATCACAAAAATACTTCAATCTTTTGGCTGTCAAGCAAATATTGATTCTTTCCAATCCATTCAGTACTCTTGATGCTATGAACTTTCAAAAGTGGGAACTTTTTTCTGGCTCACCCGGTAGGTGTATATCTGTTGCAGAGAATTCTTTCGTCGTTATACGCATCTGTAACTCCTTGACTGCCTTGTGCATTCACATAACTAAAATCTCCTTCCTTCATATTGTAGCACGGAAAAAGTCAGCACCAGAAATATTCATATCAAGAAATCTCCCACCTCTGCCACCAAAAATTAACGAGTTGAAACAGAAACAATATCATTCATCGGACAATTTATACGACCCATACGAAACAATCCAGGAGCCGAAACTGCCTCCAAAAGGACATAGAAGAAACAGATCTGACGATTTGCATATTACCGAAAAGGCATCTTCCGCTGCGGAGCTATCAAATCCTCCTTCGAAGACCGCCGTATTTAAAGCATTGAAGAAAAATCTACGAAAGATGAAGTCTCACGAAACTGTCACCGCCATTTTTAGCCCATCACCAACGGAAGAGAGGTCTGATGATAGAAGAGAGGCAAATGATGAAAGACAGGGCACTGAGAGTGGGAAATCGAGTGCAGAAAGTTCATCCGGGGATTCACCCTCGGTATCAAAGGATAGTCAGGATTCAGGTAATTTTTTAGACTTACTACAACCTTTCTGATAAATGTCACGACGGGGGTAGAGCATGTCGAATTCCTTCCAAAACAGCTAATGCTAAAACGCTTCTGCTTTTGGTTTCATTCAGCTCAAACAAAACCTACCAGTACTGAGATGATGAATTTATCTGCCGTGGTGTCCCAAAAATAGTACTCCCGTTTGAATAATCACCAAAATTTGATTACACGGCCGATCTTCAATTTTCTTTTTCTGTCAAGTAGATCAAGGACCAAATTATTTTCCAAGATCTAGCTGATCTTGTAAATGGTTTCAAAATGAGCAAATTTAGCTCTTTTTAGGGCCACCTGGCTTTGAATCATACTGCAAAAACGCACTGATGATTGCCAAATCAATTTCTTTGCGCATGTAAAACGTCTAGTTTGGTCATAAATGGCAGAAATAAATGCGCACTATCATTTTACTTCAATGATGATAAAACATCTGAAAATTTTGACTCTGAGGCAAGATTGAGTATTTTGCTTAAAGCTATTGCGCAAAATAAGGTTTTTTTTAACGTGTAATTTGTCGATCTTCCTGTATCAAAACCATGCGTTTTATCATCTGTGAATATTGTTGGTTCTTTGGTGAAACGACTCAAAAATAAAATTTTATCAAAGGTTTAATAGTTAATTTTAGGTGATTTTTTAAACAGGAGTACTTTTTTTGGGACACCCGGTGTGTTTATCGATAAATTAAATTAAATTAGTTTTTCACTTTTACGTTGCAACTTCTTTCACCGACTTCAAGCTTATGACCTGCTCTGGTGGCCCATTTTATTCCTACTTGTGGTGGTACTAATTCTGTCAAAGTTTGAGTTAAATTACAACCAGGTTGTGAGGAAAACTAGGTAGGGTCTGTTTATATGAGGTTGTTTACCTCGCCTGTCAGCCAGTACTCCATTTTATTCCTACTTGTGGTGGCACTAATTCTGTCAAAGTTTGAGTCAAATTGCAACCAGGTTGTGAGGGAAACTAGGTAGGGCCTGTTTGTATGAGGTTGTTTACCTCGCCTGTCAGCCAGTACTCCATTTTATTCCTACTTGTGGTGGCACTAATTCTGTCAAAGTTTGAGTCAAATTACAACCAGGTTGTGAGGAACACTAGGTAGGGTCTGTTTATATGAGGTTGTTTACCTCGCCTGTCAGCCAGTACTCCATTTTATTCCTACTTGTGGTGGCACTAATTCTGTCAAAGTTTGAGTCAAATTACAACCAGGTTGTGAGGAAAACTAGGTAGGGTCTGTTTATATGAGGTTGTTTACCTCGCCTGTCAGCCAGTACTCCATTTTATTCCTACTTGTGGTGGCACTAATTCTGTCAAAGTTTGAGTCAAATTACAACCAGGTTGTGAGGAAAACTAGGTAGGGTCTGTTTATATGAGGTTGTTTACCTCGCCTGTCAGCCAGTACTCCATTTTATTCCTACTTGTGGTGGCACTAATTCTGTCAAAGTTTGAGTCAAATTACAACCAGGTTGTGAGGAAAACTAGGTAGGGTCTGTTTATATGAGGTTGTTTACCTCGCCTGTCAGCCAGTACTCCATTTTATTCCTACTTGTGGTGGCACTAATTCTGTCAAAGTTTGAGTCAAATTACAACCAGGTTGTGAGGAAAACTAGGTAGGGTCTGTTTATATGAGGTTGTTTACCTCGCCTGTCAGCCAGTACTCCATTTTATTCCTACTTGTGGTGGCACTAATTCTGTCAAAGTTTGAGTCAAATTACAACCAGGTTGTGAGGAAAACTAGGTAGGGTCTGTTTATATGAGGTTGTTTACCTCGCCTGTCAGCCAGTACTCCATTTTATTCCTACTTGTGGTGGCACTAATTCTGTCAAAGTTTGAGTCAAATTACAGCCAGGTTGTGAGGGAAACTAGGTAGGGTCTGTTTATATGAGGTTGTTTACCTCGCCTGTCAGCCAGTACTCCATTTTATTCCTACTTGTGGTGGCACTAATTCTGTCAAAGTTTGAGTCAAATTGCAACCAGGTTGTGAGGAAAACTAGGTAGGGTCTGTTTATATGAGGTTGTTTACCTCGCCTGTCAGCCAGTACTCCATTTTATTCCTACTTGTGGTGGCACTAATTCTGTCAAAGTTTGAGTTAAATTGCAACCAGGTTGTGAGGGAAACTAGGTAGGGCCTGTTTGTATGAGATTGTTTACCTCGCCTGTCAGCCCCGGGTCTGAGAGGCGAGATGGGGTAAAGCCTCATTTCATTTCCTTTCCTTTCATTTCATTTCATTTCATTACAAATATTAAATACTGTCAAAAGCTGAATTAACCTAATACAATTCAATTTCTAGTATTTTAATTTAATAAAATCCCATAATCTAAAATGAATATCACAATAAAAGAAAATCCATATGACAAACACGTTATTTACATCTAGCTTTCCCTATATACATTGTTTAAATCGGTCCAGGGAGGATGCAAGCTTACACTCAACTGTTTCTGAAAGCGTATGGCCATTAGTCGTAGTTATAGCGTCCATCAGTCTGTCAATAGCGATAACCAACGAACATGTAATCAGTCTAAGGAAATGGTACGATAAGGTACTTCTCTACCAAGTGAGAATAATTTCAAAACACACAAACAATAGGTAAATATGACTCGCTACTGATAAAAATTTCACATTGAAACACATTTATTGTCATGTCACTCATTGTAGGCCATTAAGAAAATGCCACTAATTTCCGTGAGCATTGTATTATTGTTACTGTGCTTTTCATGTCACTGGTTATTCCTTCCGAGTTAACTTTCCTTCTACCTGGGTCAACTGCATGGGTCACTACTCAGTTTACAATTGTTCCATTCAAGAATTTGTTGAATGGATTTATTCAAAAACCACAGTTACAATCATAACAATGGTTGAGCTTTTTGTTTCTAAAACTGAACAAAAGGATCGATTAAATTGGTTTAGGCGAGGCAAATATTGTGAGAAATTTTCAGCATAAGACAGCATCAAATGTACGATCGCTTCAAAATTGAGTTGTGAAAGCTTTGTTGGTTCTTTGGCGTTAAAGGACACAACATTCGAGGTAATCTTTCTGTTTATTGCTTTTTGGTTAATTCTAGCTAAGCAATTTTCGTGAATTGTCGCTAAATAGCAGGCAGAGTTGCCCTGGGGTATTTGAAGTCAATTCCGGAGCTTTCAGCCTGTGTGTCGATCTACCAGAAGTAGGTTCTGTCAGGACGTTCGCCCTAACTTTAAACAGTAACACATCACGAGAAACCGCAGTTGTTCAGCAACGCCCTTGCAATGAGCCATGATACCAGCCTTGAAATATTAGGGGGCAAAGAACCAAAAATTTCCGACCCCAAAATCATCAACAACAACAACAACAGTAACAACGCCAGTTCTAGGAACATATGTTACAATAATAGACCTTTTAGCTATTCTACAAAAGAACCTGGATCGAGCGTTATTTTATACACGAGGTTCGATAGAGTGGCGTTAGAGCTTCTATCAATATTGTGCATATTCGAAAATTCTACAAAGTGCACTGAAGGGACTGATGTGCTCTGTTGATGACTAGATTTTGGAATTTCTTTGCATTTTCAATGTTGGAGCCTTCAAAATTAGTGAACATGAAGCAAAAATATGCTGTAGATTCAAAATTCATGTCAGAATTTATCCTCGAAAGTCAATACATCAATGTTCTATGCATCATTTTTCAAATAAAATCTTCTAAATGTAGGCTTGTAACCAGAAACAAACTCGACAGGTAAAGTAAAATCTCCAACAAATGGTGCTCTGAAGGGGGGGGGGGGGTCATTGGCTTCGGCACTGCTAGTTCATCAACAGGAGTGCAATGAGTTTACCCTCGGAAAACAAAGGCTGTGAATATACCGAATGAGTTGGAGTTGAATAACTCAGAAATTAAACGAGTTTCTAAAACCAAATCATTGGGAATAATGGTTGATGAAATGTTGGAATGGGAGGAAAAATTTGAAACTGTTAACAATAAGATTGGTAGGGGATTTTCCACTTGCTTCACTGAAGAAAACTTAAAAATATTCTCCCTTAGTCGAAGCTATGTACAGTAGTGTGTATTACGCTATTGCTGAAAGTCACCTACGCTACGCAGATGTAATCTGGGACAGTCTTCCAACAAGGGAACTCGAAACTCGCCAAAGTTTACAGATTACAAATAGAGCCCAGGCGACAATCGAAAGTGCCAGCTTAAAATAAAGCTGGTCCTGCGATTGGCTGAACGTCAATAATCTTATTTCGCTCTATCAATCAGTTATGACCTATAATATTATGAATAAGCTAAGCCCTGAAAGCCTTTGGGATAACTTTGAGCAAAGATCAATGCACTCTAGCAATGCAGCAAGAAACTGCCAAGATCTTCAGATCCCAAGACTAAATACAGAACATGCAAAAAAGAGCTTTAAATATTCGACTCTAAAAATTATGGGACGATATGTCTGTTGATTTACGACATGCCTCAACTCTCAGCTGCTTTAAAAAACAATTTTAGAAGCAAACCTACTTGCTTATAAAAAACGTTAACTTCTAAACACAACCCCCTGGAATGACAGTAATATTATCAATTTACTTACTATATTGCGTTTGATTTTACTTTTGTTTTTTTTTATGAGATTGTATTTAGGTATTATTGGATACTGAAGGATTTATTTTAGTGTATAAATATTTGTTCATACCATATCATTTCATGTTAACTGTCTGTAAGTTCTCAAGTTCGAAGCAGCGAATGACTCAGAAAATTTCAGACTTTTATAATCCTTTTGAATTATATGAAATTGTCCTTGACGTCTCAAGCTCAAGCCCCGTCTGCACGATCATATATCATACATTTGCTCGCGAACATTGTCATACAACATCGAAGAGGTAAGATCCATAAGCGGTGCATTTGCATACAGTTTCCGCTCTCTTATAACAAGGACAGATTTTTTAACACAATAGCGTGAGGTGCTTTTGTTGACATCTGAATTCAAAGCGACCAGTGGCTTCAGACAAAGAAAATTCTTTCAACAATAGATTCAAAACAAACGAAGCCGCACAAGTCTCTCTGAACCCCAAGTAGCTAGCGCGCTCGTTTTGCATTCCTGAACTTGTTTTCAAGAGCAAACATGAGCACATATCGAAAGAAGAAGGATATACCTACGCATCTACCCCAGGCATTTTATTTCTTTGGTTCAAAAGCTGAGCAGTAAGTGTTTTAATTGCACCCCAAAAAAAATAAGAGAATTGAATCGCATTCCCAATCGGCTTTTGAATCAAATAAATTAAATGCCCGTGGCAGATGTGTAGATATATTCTTCTTCTTTTGATCTATGCTCATGTTTGCTCTTAAAAACAATTTTGAAATGCACTACGAGTGAGCTAGCTACCTGGGTTTCAGAGAAGCTTTTGCGGCTTTGCTTGTTTTGAATTACTGGTTGAAAGAATTTCGTTTGTCTGCGATCGCTAATCGCTTTGAATTGCGGTGTCAATCAAGGCCAACTCGTGCTTTTTTCTTACAAAATCTGTCCTCGTTCTCTCTTATAGGACACAGCTGAGAGCTTCTGGCCGTTTGGCACATGGTACATAAGCCATTGTAAGCCTTTATCCAGGTATAAAACGTTCTTATAATAAGAACATTTACCAACCAGCTTTTTCTCATGTTACCTGGTCTTCTTATGTAAACGAGGCTACGGTGCAATGGAGATAGGCCTAGTGCTTCACTGAATGGCCTTGCTGTGAGAAGCATTGATGAAGAAGAGATGGCTACATAGAGACGATACATTCCAACTGTTTACAAAAGCTGGTAAGTCTAAGGTCTTAGATGCTTGAAGTTAACGATTGCAATCAAATTTATGCCTTACTGTTATGCTAAAGTCTTTGTGCAGGCCTTAGGCCTAAACTTTTCAAATTATAGCCTATGTGCAGGTTCAGGTGGGTGAGTTATGAGTACATTTGTTGCATTTACTAGTTTAAAAATGTTCAGGCATTGATAAGCTGCAATGTATTTAGTGCCATCATCTGTATGCTTTGTATGTTTGAGTATCAATTTAATTAATTGTTTATGATATTTCTGATACATATACCTGCACTACNATTATTATTATTATTATTATTATTATTATTATTATTATTATTATTATTATTATTATTATTATAATTATTATTAATATTATTATTATTATTAGTATCATTATCATTATTATTATTATTATTATTACTATTATTGTCACTATCTTGAGTAAACAGAACCTTGTAAATTGATGTCACACTATGAACATGTGACAGCAATTTACAAAATAGTGTTTAAAGATTTAGACTACCCTCACACGAGGAAACTCAGATTGGTCTGAGTTTCAGATCGGTTTGAAACTCATTTCGGTTTGCGGTCGATGCCCTTGGAGTGCTCACATGACGAAGGCGAAATGAAACTCAGGTCGACCTGAAACTCATTTCGGTTCCTGAGGTCGGTCTGAGTTTTCAGGTCGACCACAGGGAATCCACTACTAAGATTGAAATTTGTTCTTTCCTAAATGATATGATCGCTTTTGAAAATTTTCTTTGTTTTCCCTCTGCGATGCCGCGGTGAGGAGGAATTGGAAGTGCGGAGAAGAACGAACAGAGGAGGAGAACGAACGAAGCAATTCCTCCTCACCGCGGCATCGCAGGGGGAAAACAAATAAAATTTTCGAAAGCAATCATATCATTTTGGAAAGAAAGGAATTTTACTTTTAGAAGGCAATCTTAGTAGTGGATTCCCTGTGGGTCGACCTGAAATTTTCATGTGAGCAGAAACTTTTTTCATTTCGGGGCAAGTGTACAATGGCTGTTACATTGGCTAATGTACCTTTGGCAGTTAAAACAATCAAGATAGATCTTCAACGATGCAATCATAATTGTTCTGATTGACAGGGGAACGCACGCATTGTTTGTTTTCAGGAATTGCTTTGTGAACTGCGCATGTCCAGAGCAAGTGAGTTGCACTCAAACCGATCTGAGAATGTTCATGTGAGGGGGAGGCAAATTAGCAGACACAGCCAAACTTCAAACCGATCTGAAACTTAGATCGGTCTGAGTTTTCTCATGTGAGGGTAGTCTTAAGTATTTTGATACATCTACAAACAAATGATTTATACTTCTTATGTTGCTCCATTAGACACCGTCATCATCTTCTCGTTCATTGTCACCATCATTTTCGGATCCTAATTCATCACAGAGTCCAAGTGTCAATGAGCAAGACAAGGCTCTTCAATGCAAAAGGTACTGATTGTGTTTGATATTTTGTTATATATTTAAATGGTAAGCTTTTGAGATTCAAACTTTCAAGATTCTGAACAAACTATGGCATGAAAGCCTATGGGATAGATTTAAACCAAGATCTTTTCACTCGACCTACAATACGAGGCACTGTAAAGATATCCAGATCCCTAGATATAGGATACCCTTGGTACCAGACTCTCTAACATAAAATGTTAGATAGTCTGGTACCCAGGGTAGATATAGGACTGAATCTGCAAAAAAGGATTTCATTATGCAGCTCTCAAGTCATGGAATGATACATCTGCCGAAATTCGTGAGCTACCGACACTTGATCGTTTCAAAAACAACTCAAAACGCATCTAAAGAACTAGACTCTCAAACCAAACACAATTCCCAGGAAGAACAGCAAAGATTAAGTTTTATAGGGCTATAGGTTTTTATTCATAAGGCTTTTATCATTGTAATTGATGTTATATATTTTGATTTGCTGAAGGGTTAATTTGTGTATAAATAGTATTAACTGAAAAAAAAAGAAATTGAAATGAATCTAAGGCATTTAACATTTCAAAATTTCTCAACTTCGCTACATTTAAGCCCCCCCCCCCAACTTTAGAAAAATTAATCCATTCGCCACATTCAACTCCTGCGACTGTTTGTTCCAGTATTCTAGGAAAAATTCTTGACTTCGCAACTTTTTCTTCTTGCAATCATTTCCGATAACAAGTAGACTTAAGTTTCAGTATTTGCATGGCAGATGGCAACACAGTAACCTGTAACTTAACCCTGTTTGGATAACTTACAATGAAAATACTGGGTGTCCCAAAAAAGTACTCCTGTTTAAAAAATCACCAAAAATTGATTATCAAACTTTTGATAAAATTTTCTTTTTGACTTGCTTTTTCAAAGACCCAAACATATTTCTAGATGCTAAAATGTTTGCTTTTGATGCAACAAGGAAGAAAAATTGCACATTGAAAAACCTTTTTTTGAGCTATACTTTTTGAACAAAATATTCAATCTTGCCTAACAGTCAAAATTTTCAGATTTTTAATCGTAATCGAAGTCTCTTACGATAGTGTGCATTTCTTTCTGTCATTTATGACCAAACTCGAACCTTTATATGCACAAAGAAATTGATCTGGCAAACATTAATGCTTTTTTGCAGTATGGTTCAAAACCAGGTAGCCCTAAAAAGAGCTAAATTTGTTAATTTCAAACCAATTACAAGGTCAGCTATGTCTGGGAAAATAATTTGATCCTTGATCTACTTGGCAAAAAACTTAAATTGAAGATCGGTCATGCAATCAAATTTTGGTGATTTTTCAAACGGGAGTACTTTTTTTTGGGACACCCGGTAGATAAACTGAAGGAAAAGATTTGATACGAGTGCACCATATGAAATGTATATGATCTTTTTCAGCCCGGAAGCACGGCCAGAGTCACCTCACGAGAAACCAAAGGTACGTTGCGTTAGATACCTAAATTTCTACTGGCTGTCATGTCCCAAATTGATGTACACGTATCTTTTATAAGAAATTAACAATTTGGGCCAGTACGGAAAGTTTCTTAAAATTATCAGATTTTGAGTACTCAGAGTTTCTTACGAGTTTCTTAGAGGTTCCACAACAATCTTCATGTTCACTACCTGTGACCTCGTGAACATTTTAAAACAAGGCTTTTTAAGTTTTCCCAATGTTTAGACAGTACAAATGGGTTGCACATATTTGTAAATAATTGATGCAATTTTTACCTTATTTGAAGCTGAAAGTTTGAGGAAATTTTATCGCAATTTTAGCTTTTCTCGAGACATCTTAAAACAGCTTTCAAGTAAAATTCTCCAGTCCTCCACAGCAATATCACTGTTTTTTTTATTCACAACGATTAAAATGTTTTTCAAAGTCTTTCATGAATTCTTTCAATGAAAGGAAAAATGCAGTAATTCCATGGGCGATAGGACACCAAATGTGTGAAATTTTTTTGTAGCGAGCCACCTTAACGTTTTATTGATAGCCACCTTAACCAATTGTTTTTTGTGTGTTTTTACCTGTTTTCACTTGGTAGTGAGCCACCTTATCGCTGTTTCGTCATTTTGAAATTGTCGGTAGTGAGCCACCTTAACTGCAGATCCACCTGTGACGAAACAGCGATAAGGTGGCTCACTACCAAGTGAAAACAGGTAAAAACACACAAAAAACAATTGGTTAAGGTGGCTAACAATAAAACGTTAAGATGGCTCGCTACAAAAAACTTTCCCACACTTGGTGTCCTATCGCCCATGGTAATTCTGAAAATAAGCAAGATATCTAAGATTGCTAATGAAAGCTTATATAACAAATACCTGAAGTTCCTTTCAAGCCATTAAAGGACAAGTCCGGGGTTGGAATAATTGTTCATAAAATGAAAGATCAAAATGTTGTGAATGGTGTGTAGTACTTTTTTCCAACCTTATCTGTCTTTTCTCTGCGAAATTGAGTATTTAAATCTGTGAAATGAGCGAAATGACGTCATTATTCGTGACGTAATTTCACCCATTTTGCCTTCGACCTGAACGAGGCTGTTTTCTTATGGAACTCTCAAGTAATTTCCGACGTCACAATCGAACCTCCAAACCGAGGCCAGCCATTTTATCGCGTTTTCAAAATGGCGACTGGGCCTAACTTACGATAAATGTCGTACGAATTTACAACAGAAAAAGACATCAAAACCCGGAAAAAAGCTACAAGTGATGTTTGGCAGTTGGTAAGGTTGCTTTTTGACATTAATTGTAGAAACCCCGGACTTATCCTTTAAATCGAACGAATGATGCACCAGCCAATCGTCAAGTATTTTTTTAATTCTTGGGACCGGAGAATAATAGGCCCCTCAAAGCTTCTTAGCACACTGTCATATATAAAGTGATTTGCTTTTTTCCAACGCTAACCAACAGTGGTGTTCTCTCGTCATCGGGGCCTAAGTTTGGGCTGTTAGTGCATTGACAAAATTTGCAGTCAGCTCAACCCCCTAAATTTTGCCAGTTGGGGTTACAAAAGGAAGCCATATTTTTCCCACAAACCTATGCACTAAATGTCCATGCCAATGAGCTGTGGCTCTGAAAGAGACAATCGAGAATCAGCATGAAAATATTTCACCAAAATAGAGGAGGATGGGCGGGAAAAGCGAAAATCAGCCACCACTCACCAGCCACTGTCGCTGATTACTGGAGATGTTGGCATTCTCAATGTTGAAATCAAAGTGCGAGAAAAACGCTAATTTGCAAATGCCTTTATACCAGGTCAAGACGCATGCTAACTTGTATCCAGGGAACAATCGGAAACTCTCTTGTTGTACCTCATTTTGCAAGGCCACAAGGGGCTTTGATCGTTCAATGCTTTCCAAATAACATTCTAAGGCACAGAGCACGGCAGGGGTGTTATCTTGGAGGTACCCAGGGGCAGAATAACTGATTACCCTTCCTTTTAGAGAAGCCATGATAAAACCTCTTTGCCCGAATTAACATTGATGTAAAATTGCATTTTAGTCCAATTTAAAGATCTGATGCCTGTGCCGAAACGCATAAGATACTGATGAATGATGAAGTACATACTGTCATGCGGTTTTCAAAGCAATCAACTTTCTTCAATTTTCACCTGATGTGTAATTTGAGACAGAATGTAGTTTTTTTCCGATGTATTGTTGTCTTGTTTTTCCTTGAATATTCATATGTATTTTTTTTGTGATGCCACAGAATAGTCATGGTAATTTGCATCTAGTGGCATCGTCCTTGTAGAGTAGTTAAGTATTTTGTAAATAGTGTAACTAGTAAATTTGTATTGTAAATTTTTAATGGAATGTAAGAAAAAACAAAAAGATTAACTTTCTTATTTCATTTCTACAGCAAGCAATAAGCTTTCCAGTTCATTCAATGGGATGGTTAGACGTCGAACCAGATAAAATGGGGAGTGACGCGCTGCCGGAAGCAGTGAATGAATGCATAGCATCTCTTGCAGAACAGAGAAAAGATTTATGGGCCATATCTGAGACCTGGGGAGAAGTGAGTACCTACCGTAAAAGCTCTATTTAACCTCTCTTTTCTTTTCAGACTCCCTCCCTAATAGCCACCCCTCTACTTATATCAAATATGAGGGGTTACAAGAGATTTTCCATTTATTTAGCTGAAACCTGGGGAGAAGTGAGTACCTACCGTAAAAGCTCTATTTAAACTCCCTTTCTTTTCGGACTCCCTTTCTATTAGCCACTTCCTCTACTTGTATCAAATAAGAGGAGTTAGAAGAGATTTTCCATTTATTTAGCTGAGACCTGGGGAGAGGTAAGCACCTACCGTAAAAGCTCTATTCAACCTCTTATTTCTTGTCAGACTCCCTCTCTATTAGCCACCCCCTCTACTTATATCAATATGAGGAGTTACAAGAGATTTTCCATTTATTTAGCCGAGACCTTGGGAGAGGTAAGCACTTCCGTAAAACTCTATTTTGCCCCCCTCCTCTGTCAAGACCCCTCTCTAATAAGCCCCTCCTTTTTAAGCCAGAAGTTGCAAAGTGCCCTGTCTATTTTTCGATGTATTGAATTATATATATACCCCTCAACATCGATTGAAAATGTTCTACGGTGTTTCTAATAGTGTATACACCCCTCACATGTATTATATATAGTGTACCGTTGAAGAGGGCCTAACCATTCGAAGAAAACACGCATCAATTTGGTCTTTTGCGCTTTTTATTCTTATTTCAGTGCTGACTAGTTAATGACTGAAATGGCCAAAAATACTTGATCAAATCACAAAGGACTCATCTTTTTTTTTTTTTTTTTTTTTTTTTTTTTTTTTTTTTTTTTTTTTTTTTTTTTTTTTTTTTTTTTTTTTTT
>REGL01000611.1:111680-143602 GCA_004194395.1 Aurelia aurita complex sp. Pacific | reverse complement strand
GGGTAGACTCATTACATAAGTCTCAGCCTCGCTCATTGAATTGGATGGAAATAGAAAATCAGATTAAAAATGTTGAACGAACGCAAGGAATCACGTCGTAAGTTTAATTTTGAGGTAGAGTTGCTGAATCTTTCTAAAGTTTCCTATATAGGAAATCTGCAAACAGTAGCGGGGATGGCTCAGTAGTACAGTAAAAACCCGCGTATAAGAACCTACAATTTTGCAAGTCAGCCTAACTAGGTTCTTATGTTTTGGGTATTTAGTGGGAAATGAGGCTGTTCAGGTTCTTAAATTGGTTCTTATTTTATTCATGGCTTTCAGGAATTTCTTTTCTTCAGATTCAAACTTCAGGACTATTATTTACTGTCAGTTCACATTAGTTGAGTTTATGAGATATATTCCCCGACAGAAATTTGTGGAAGAATCAGAAATGTTTATATAATCCAGAGAAAATCTTTCAAAAGCTTCTCATAAGGTAATATAGACATTTTTTATTCTTCCACAAACTTCTGTTGTGAATAAGACCCCCCATGCTCTCTAAAAATAAGAACCTATTTCAAATTCCAGGCTGAATGGGTTCTTATATAATTGGGGTTTAATTGCAAAATTTCAGCCTGTATGTTCTTAATCCACTAGGTTCTTATACGCGGGTTTTTACTGTAGCACGCTTGACTACCATTCTGAAGGTTGGTGGTTCGAGTCCCCGCCCTGCCGAACCTGCTACAAAGTGCGAGGAGAGTCGCAAACTCTGTAGTTCCATGCTAAAGGAATCACGAGGTGTGGTTGCATCGAGAGGAAGGACCAGGACGCTGCTTCGATAAGCTCAGCTTCTCACCGTCCTTGAAATTACCTTAGAAATGTATACAACATCTGCAAAAAGTTCCATGAAATCATTCTTACATTCTACGTCGCAATTGCTTTAAGGGAAGGATAGGTAGCAATTGACAGTCAAATCTAAACCAATCAAATACGTCTACGAATAAACAAAGGGCTCAAGTCTTTAAAAAGGTTGGTGTAAAATTCTATTACAGTTTTCTTTGCATTAAATGGCCTGGAAGGAACCTCAGATTTTGCTGTAAATCTGCCGTTGAAATTTATTGATATCTATATTTTGATTAGTTTCAAAATAGCGGCATTTACTAAATTTGAGGCTATGCTGCCATTGAATTTATGGATCTTAAACCAGAAGAGCTACAGATTTTTGCTTGCCATCATATTGTAGACGTTCATAAACTATGGTTTCTTGAAAGTAATACAATTTTTCCTCTATTTGTTTAGGGTTTGTGATTATTTAAATTTCTTCAAACTTATCCATGAATTTCTTCAAAAGTAACTGAATTGCCGCTATTTTGAAAGAAATCAAGATATCAAAAATATCCACGGCAGATTTACAGCAAAGTACCATACGTTCCTTTCGAGCCATTTCATTCGAAAAAAAATATCATAGAATTTTACACTCACCTTTTTAAAGATGTGAAAGATTTGGGCCTTATGCTACATTCGCCTATCTGTCTGCTGGAGATCTTAGTGATTTGAGCAGTTTCTAAGCTTTAATCCATTATTGACAGTCTCAAAATTCCTGTGCGACCAACTTTGATTTTCGAGCCTGAATTTTTTAAGGGACGTGACATAAAGCGTTGTCCGTATGAAAGCAGAGGCATCAAATCTTTGAAAAAGGTAGCGCATAGACTGATTACAAGTTCGTAGTTATCGTTGTTGATAGGCTGATGGACGCTCAAACTACGAATCATGGACATTCACAGTGAAAATTAGGACGAAATTTTTCCCTTCGATTTCATTTGTGGATATGAAACCATAGCGACAGTTTACCAAAAGCTCAATGTTTCAGGCAATGGCAAATGGGCATAGAATGTCGTGAGTCTACTGTAGATAGCGCAAACGATTATTCCATCTTCCGTTTGATTTGATGGCTTGAAAGGAACTTCAGTTACTTTACAATAAAACCTTTGAAGATTTTTGACAAGTTGATTACTTTTGGAAATACGAGGTCGTATAGTTGCCTTTATCCTGTCGACATTGAAACAGTTTATCTGTCCAGAGGTAATACAGTCCGGGAATTACACGATGTAAAATTCTAATGTGGGTTGCAGTAAGATCCGATTTTAACCTATCATGCGCATGATGTTCTGCATTTTCCAGACAAACAAATTATGATTAGTTTTCGATGCATAGGATTAGAAGCATACACTGCTGATAAAGGCGCAGGTTGACATGTCTGAATAGTTTGCGCTATTTTTTTGATTCAGTGAGGATTTGGAAGGTTGACATGTCTTTGGCTGAATGACGTTTTTCATCCTGTTGAGTTTTGGACGATAGAGAAGCTGGTTATTGAATTATGAACGGTAATTTTCATTTTCAAGATGGTATTCTCTTGTACACAGGCACTGGATAGACCACTGAAAATTCTTGAGTTCGTGGTGAAATAAAACATCGAAAAATCGTGAATACATTCTCAAGGCTTCTGCGAGAGGAATGTTTGAGATTTCATTGATTACTTAGATGCATAATTTTTCGCTACATGGCGTTTAAAATTTACTGACTTGTTCACCTGTGAACTTAACGCAACGAACTACAGAGTGTCCCAAAATAATTGTACTCCGTTTGCGTGGCTGCTGTGGAAGAGCCGTGGTCTTAATTGTCTTGGTTTTTACACTGTTGTATAGGTCAGGCTTCAACTTAGAGTTTGAAACCTTGTTTGAGTCAATCTGGCAAGTGGTTGCTGATTTCTGGCAGAGGAAAGGCAAAATAAGTCGTTGATTAAGAGGCAGCAGCAATTCTGTTGTTTTCCAGCAATATCAAAGTTTAGTAAATTTTCAAAGAAAGGGTTCGAGCTTCCTATTACATTTTTCTACATTTTTAAAAGGTTTAATTGTGTTTACCTAGGTGTTTACCTCAAAACAATACTGTTGACCTTTTAAGATTTTGACATTGCCAGAAAACAACAGAAGTGCTGTTTTCGAAGCGACCACTTACTTTGCCCTTCCCCCGCCTTCAATCAATAATCGCTCGTCAGATTGACTCGAACAAGGTTTCAAACTCTTACTTGAATCCTGACCAAAGCAATTGTATAAAAACCGAGGCAATTAAGGCAATGGCTCCTCCACAGCTGCCACACAAAAGGGGCACATAGTTTTCGCAGACCAGGTGGCTAGGGTTTTTAAACTGCCTCTTTTTTATCATATAATCACATGCCACTGTTTTGTTTATCAGGTAATACTGCATTCAACGAGAAGCCATACTTCGAACAAAAGAAATGCTTTTCAGCAAAATACATTGGATGGACTGAAGTTACGAAATCCTCAGGTATTTCTTCATAATCATTTTGCTAACGCAAGTTTAAGTTTGGGACTGACCACCTGTTAGTTTGCGAGCTTTTTCGTTATTTTTGTTATATTAGACCTTTTTACGTGTTAGAAACAGGCTTCGCTTGAGCGTCCAAATCTGGTAAATTTTATAAAGAAAAACAAAAATCACGACTCCCGTTCTCAGTAAAGGCACTGCTAGCCGAGCTGCTAGCTGTGGCATGAAGATTGCTTCGGATCTCAACACTTTTCAGAGAGTTAATCAACGATAGCTTTGCTCAAAATGGTTCGGTTTATACATTGGCAAGTTTGATTTGCCTTCTGGTCTTGGTTCTCATTATTTTCTTTGTTGGCAATGTTTTTATTGAGGACGGGGGTCATGATTTTGCTTTCCTTCACAAAATCTACCAGATTTGGACGCTCGATCCAAACCTTTTTCTAACAAGTAAAACGGTCTATTCATGGTGATCCAGAAAATGAATAAATATTTTTTAAAGAATAACTGTTATTTGAATATTCTTCTTCGCTTAATCTACCTGGTGACTCAATAAAAAATTATCCCCATAAGAGCTAAGGCCACTACTCCGTGGATATTGAAACAATAATATTGAAAGTAAATAGACCTGCTCTGTGATATATCATGTGACCCATATGATAAAAATCAAGTATCATTCCCAGCAAAAAAATTGATCCGCCATAACACAATGCGTTTCATTTGATCATTTTCATTTCGAACAAAGTTAGCCAATAAGGGGCACCATAAGAAATCTTGTGTCAGCTGATTCCTGATGTCTAGGCACATGCAGACTCTTCAACATGACCCAATGCCTTTAAGTGGTGGACATATTCGAACGAATCGACCTGACTAAAATCTACCACTCTGTTCTGGACTTACAAGGGATTTTCATCAAAGATCCCTATCAACAAACCTTCAAAAAATGCCTGACATCACGATTGAATTTCATAATATTTCTCGACTTTCTTGCCCAAGCCGCTCCCATGTTTATACTTAAAAAACTGCCACCTGAAAGTCACCCCTGGGTAGGAGAGAAGGGCTCCTCTATCCTTCGCATAGGTCAATATTCTTGTATTTAACATGGGAGAGACTTGTGCAAGTCCAGCCGTACAAGAATGACTTGAACGCATTTTAGCACTTTTTATTATCTCCCGCGGAATAATGTTGCTACTCTCACGCGTGCTAAAGCACCTAAAAGTCAGTGCCATAAGACAGATGGTTCTTTGAAACACCAAGTGAATTTTAATTTTCGAATATTTCTTCATTTTAGGCATCGATACTTTGAATAAAGCTGTGGCCAAATTGTCTGAAATAAGGGAGCCATCAGAATGGAAAACCGTACTTCTTGAAATTACCACGTCAGAAGTAAAGACCATCGACTGTTCGGTAAGACATTAGAATTTTTAAAGACCCTATTCTTTCCATGATCCTTTGCACGCGCGCAAACCATCAAAACATGATATTGGTCGTAAAAAAGCGAATGTTGAATGCGCAGTAGTGGTAACAGTAGTGATAACAGTAGTGGTAGCAGTGGTGGTAACAGTAGTGGTAGCAGTAGTGGTAACAGCATTAGGGGTCGATTCCAAACGGATCGGCCTTGTGTGCAAATTTGGGTTCGCTAGGAAAGCGTTCCAGTTTAGGATCGTGTGGGATCGCGTAAACGGGGACAAATTACGGGATCGATCCCAAATTGGCACTGATAGGAAATGGTGCTAATTCCATCGTCTGTCAGGTTCTGTCTGGCTGCAGGAACCCCTTTGATTTCTGCGTTCTTTATTTTTATACAAAGAGGTAATAACAAAGTGCATGATGATCTATTGTTAATTAAGATTATTAGATTATTTATATTGGATATTTTAGTTTTGTGACCATCGTAAAATACCGCTTGAGGCAAATAAAGTTCTTTTGATTTAGAATACGGATTTATGGGTGTGATTTTTAACGGTATTTAATGATTTCCTTTTTTATGAGTATGATTTTTGGTTACAAATTGTTCAAGGGTATACTTTTTCTCCTTTTCCAGATTTATTGGTATACTTTTTCGGCTTTCCCGTATTTATGGGTATTCTTTTCAGTTAATTTCTCGGATTTATGAGTGGTACTGTTAGGTTCTGAATGGCACACCGTACCACGAAAGCTTAATTAACCCTTTAACCATCAAGACAAATCAATTAGAACATTGTTTCATATTTTACCTGCAGAATCAAGATGTTTTGATGGAAGACAGAGTACGATTCATTTCATTTCTTGGCGTTGCAAAAGATGAAAGGTAAGGATTTTTAGATGTCAGCCTCTGACAATCACATTGTACTTCTATGTACTAAACCTACTTCTTAAGATGAGGTTAATCATGATTGTTTGTCACAAGTGTATAAGGGCTGGGTGCCGTAGGCCCCGTTCACATTGCTCCGTTTTTGTGCAAGAACAGAGAGAAAAACTTCCGTTGTTGTGAAAGTATTCAGACTGATCCGCACAAAGATGGCACGCACAAAACGGCACAAAAAGGAGGTTTTCAAAAACGCCATCAAAAGTGGATACAGCTGGTACCCGCAAATAAGAAACCACTTTTTAAATTGAGGCCTCAGAGAGTTTCTTATCTGTAAAGACCTTTTCATAATCAGGGTCAAAGTTTCTTATACATTGGTACCATCAAAAGTCAAGGTATGTGACAGAAGCGTATATGCATGTGTATTGAACATTACTGGTACATTTCACATTTTAGCCATGTTAAATTTTTCATGTGTGAATCTTTAATTTTAAAAATCTTTATTTTGTTTTGAGAATGCTACATTATGTTACAGTCATTTATGGGGATACTTTTAGTATTTAGGAACAAACTATGAGAAACCTGAAAATAAGAAACTTTTAAATTTCAGACCTAAAATTGTTTCTTATTAAAGGAGCCCCTTTTGAAGAAAATGAGGCCTGTTTCCTATAGAAGGGGGTTTCTTATTTGCGGGTACTTACTGCAGCCACAAAAATGGACTCTTTTGAAAACGCATTTAATTAATGTGAACGCAAAAAAACGGATGTTTTTGAAAGTGCTCCAATATTCTACAAAGAGTTTCCCAAAACCGTAACAATGTGAACGCACAAGAAGGGATATCTTTGGCTCCGTATTTGTAATCATGTGGACCACTGTGAACCGGCAAAACGGATTTTTCCCTCCGTTTTTATACAAGAACGAAGCAATGTGAATTGGTAGCTCCCATTCTTAAAAAAACGGATGGTAACAAAAACGGAGCAGTGTGAACGGGGCGTAAGAACATAAAAATTCAAGGATGCCTTATCGAGTCGTTATTTGTAATCTGATTCTATACGCAGATTTTCCAACTCATGCAAAGGTTAAAGGCTTTTGAATCGAAGCTTAGTCTAAGAAAATAGAGGTTATCAAAATACATTAATGCTCAGTCTAGCTCTTTTCCATCTTGAATAGCAAAGGACGCACTTGCAATATTTGAAGCGGATAAAGTTGTCACAGAAAAGCGTCTCGCTCACCCAAAAAACGACACATTTTGCCGGCACCATTTGAAAATGGTAAAATTTGAGAACGGAATTCTAACCGGCATATGTGAAAACGGCACCGTGTGAACACTTGAAAACGATGAAAATAAAATATCTTTCGATGCTTTCGACACGGGGCTGATGGTCTTTGTAAACCCAGATAAATTTCTTTGATGTCAAAATCCAGCCTTTTTGTCACGAAGACTGTGAAGACTTTGGAACCGTTCAAACTTTCCATATTTTTGCAAGGTAGGTGGTCGAGCGGCTTATACAGTTTCCGTCAGGATACTGACGTTAAGCTTGGNTTTCCATCTTGAATAGCAAAGGACGCACTTGCAATATTTGAAGCGGATAAAGTTGTCACAGAAAAGCGTCTCGCTCACCCAAAAAACGACACATTTTGCCGGCACCATTTGAAAATGGTAAAATTTGAGAACGGAATTCTAACCGGCATATGTGAAAACGGCACCGTGTGAACACTTGAAAACGATGAAAATAAAATATCTTTCGATGCTTTCGACACGGGGCTGATGGTCTTTGTAAACCCAGATAAATTTCTTTGATGTCAAAATCCAGCCTTTTTGTCACGAAGACTGTGAAGACTTTGGAACCGTTCAAACTTTCCATATTTTTGCAAGGTAGGTGGTCGAGCGGCTTATACAGTTTCCGTCAGGATACTGACGTTAAGCTTGGTCGAGTGAGGTCAAACTCTGGATGGATGACCTGTCGGAGGCCTGACCTCACAACTCGCCTTGCCGTCCTTCGGAAAGGACGTTAAACTAGGGGTCCCGTGCCTGGACGCGGCATGCATAGTGGGCTTAAATTAGCTTTAAGTTCCTAGAACTACTTCCACTCAATATAAATTAATGGGAAAAAGTTCCTACCGTTTTCAAATTGTGCCAGTCTCCAGCGAACTTAGTCCAAACATAGTCTTTTTGTTTGCGACTTTATTGGCTCAAAGTTACCAGTCTCAAATCAGAAACGTATTCTAGGCAATTTTTTTTGTTAAATCCCACCTTTTCTAATGTTTTTCGCTCACTCGCTCACATGACCAAGAGAATCCCACGAGAGGCTGATTTCCTGTGAGCGAAATTTTCCGAGTGGTCGGAAATTATATTGCTTACGAGGGAAAATGTCATTCTGAAATTGAATAGAAAGCGGCTGAGCTGAGCGACCTTTCATATAGCCTGTGAACATGCCTTAAAAGTCGATTATTTGAGCCTGATTTCAGGGTACCTTTCAAGTATAAAATTCCACCCTCTTGGGAAACTCCATTGACTGAACGCGAATATCCGACAAATAAACTCCGCCTTATGCAAAGAATCTTTGAAAGATGTATGATTAATGGGCCTGGAACTGATATATTCTGTTCGACTTGTGAACAGTATGTCGTATGTAATGATGCAGCATTCAAAAGCAAAGAAATTGGCTCAAGAAAGTAGTAACTGTCCTTGAATCAATGGCTGACAGCAAAATCCACACGGTTCTATCTAAATAATTTTAATAGTAATTTTATTTCCTTGCAGGATGTGTGGGTACATAGTTGCTGTTGGCATGGAAACATTTGTTTGCCACGTGTTTTGTTGTTCACCTCATGCTGGTACACTCACGAGGGCCATCGAAGAAGCTTGCAAGGTAAGTCAATTTGTTGTAGAAGTTTATTTAGCGCGAGTAGGCCACCACAATTGGAGAATTAGAATATGCCCCTGGCTGGGATTGAATTGAACTTTGTGTGAAAAGTTTCTCCAACACTCCACTGCGCCGCTCAAGTGCAATGAAATTTTGGAGAAATCTGCAGTCATTCAGATCCTGGTCCTACACCGCGACAGAAGCCATTTTTATACAGAATCATTCGGCATCAGCTGACACGGGGAAATATATTTATCACATCACGAGTGGGTCATCACAATTAGAGAACTAAAATGTGCCCCTGCCTGGTGTCTTCGTGTCAAAAGTTTCTCTAACATTCCACTGTTGTAGAAGTTTGTGTCTATCATTTTTGAATTTACGGATTGCGTTCTGTATGTTCTAATCCGTTGACCAAGGTTTCTCCCCTTCATTGTTCAGAAGTAAGCAGAAGTACAAAATTTGATTACAAGAAATCTAGCATAGCTTTTTCAGTCAGAATTGGCACAGTTTTTGATCAGCAACTAAGCTACAGATGGAGCCAGTTAAAACAACACATTTCTCGATTAGTTTTGGAGATACATGATTTATTCTGACACAAACGGAAAGATTTCAAAAAGAGTAAGTGAAGCCAGCGTTGACGGAAACATTGCCATTTATATATCTTTGCATCGCTAAGGAAATGCTGAACAACATCCTCTTTACCGCTTTTGGATAGGCCAAATTTTATTGGAGAAATTAACTGTTTTTCGAGGAGAGTGGGTTTGCAAAATGGCAACTTGCTGTTCACTATAGCAGAAAACAGAGTTACCTTTAGCATGGGTAGTTAGATGCCGCAGTTGTACTTGATTCCCATAGCTTTGCTCTTTTGCGGAGGAGGACAACGCTATTTACTACTGTGGAGGAGCTAGCGTGAAAGATCGATCTTTTACTACTTCCTCTGCAGAACTATAGAATGTTTTCCTCCGCAGGTAGTTATTAGTTGCAGCGCTCCTCCGTACAAGCACACCGGCAGTGTCTAGCTACCCATGCCTTTAGCCTAGCTATTACCACTTATGGAATTTAGGACATCATGTTTTCTTTCACCAGCGTTTATCGCTAGCGATCGTATTTGATCCCGTGTGTTGTACGCTAAGTTATACTTTGGTAATTTCATACCTTCATTTTAAAACCATTATTCTAAACACACTTACACGCTTCATGTTTTGTTCTAAAAATTTTGCAACGAAATGCAACGAAAACTCAGATTTAGAACAGAGTATCCTAGGAAGTATGGATGTCGAAGCACTGTATCCATCAATTGACATAGATTTCGCCGTTGAAAAATGTCAAGAAATGATTGCGGAAAGTGACCTAGAATTTAGGTACGTAGACGTGGAGGAGTTGAGCCTTTTCCTTGCATTAACAACAACGGCCGAAGAACTGCAAGAACACAACTTAAAGCAGTATTGCCCAACAAGGTCAAACAAAGGAAGAGCACCAACACTCGCAGCATCAGGAACGTGCAAAAATAAAAGTAAACGTTGGTCAGGATGGACAGCAGGAAGAGAGAATCCAAGCAGTGAAGCAGAGACAAGACGAATGCTAGCGTTTGCCATTGGAAGGAGCTTGAAAGTCATATTGATAAACCACATATGCCGCTTCAACAACAAATATTACAAGCAAATGAAAGGAGGAGCAATAGGGGTAGGAATAGCTGGAGACGTCGCAAANGAAGGGATATTGAAGGGGGTTGGATAAGAAATTGTCTGTGAAATTTTTGATTTAGCTGTTTTCCAATGAGCTATTTTATTGGAACTTTTTAACGTAAATTCAAAATGAACGTCTTGCCTTGGAGACTAATCTTTGTACTTTGTTGTGATGCAAATTAAATCTCCATATGGTTTGGAATTCCTGCGATATGAATGAATTTCCAAGAAGTATGAAGTATGACCCATTTTTTTTAACTGTATGGGTTCAACGAAACTAAAGCAATTGCGCTGTAATTCTACCGTTGGAATTTTTCTGAAATCTTTAATCTTTTCAAAATTAGAGTGCCTTTCTTCTTTTTAAGGAAAATTAATAAAATAACTTAAAACCATCGTAATTTGTAGAATGTTTGATGCAACATGAAACATTTTCCAAGAAAACCATAGTTTATGGATGTCTACAATATGGTACCAAGCAAAAGGCTGTCACTCTTCTGGTTTATGATTTAGAAATTTGATGACATCACATCCTCAAAGGGGTTGAAATGTAAGATACGCTGTAATTCGAAAGATATTATCAATTTCTGAAAAATCCAATTATAGAATTATAGATAAATATCTAAAGTTTCTTTCAATTCAAGTCATTCAAAGACGAAATAGGTCATAGAACTTTCCAACCACCTTTTACGCCAAGTTAAATATTTAGAACCTATGCTCACAGGTATTGTGGATTTAATAATTTGAAAAAGAAAAGTCCACAATATCGGCGTCGATCGTCGGATCTGTAGATGCTTGTAGTGACGAATGAATGAATAAATTTGTAAGCATAAGCACCACAACATGGCAAAAACAATAGCAAATGTGTATGAATTTATAGTGTCCCAAAAAAGTGTGCCCCGTTTGTCTGCAGATTGCAACAAAACGGCAAAAGATTCTTGCCACATTTTTAGATGATGTTGCTCTTCAGATGTTCAAATAAAGTTTGCTGCCATCCCCGTAAAAATCCGTTGAAAAATGATGGAGCTATGACCTTGAGAAGACCAAATTTTCCTGATGACTAAAACCAGCGGTCGGCCATTTTGTCTTACTATTTTTCAGTGATAAATAGCTTCATGTGCTGTAAGAAATAGTTTCTGTGAGGTAAGAAATATTTGACTCTCTGATGATGATCGGAATTCTCGTGTGGAGGCTGCTGTTTCATTTCATCAATGAAGCTAATGTGATCGCTGCAAAATAGTAAGACAAAATAGCCGACCGCTTGTTTCAGTCATCCGGCAAATTTGGTTTCCTTAATGTCATAGCTCCATCATCTTTCAACGGATTTTTACGGGAATGGTAGCAAACTTTAATTGAATATCTGAAGTACACCATAATGGAAAGCTTTGGCGAGAATATTTTGCCGCTTTGTCGCAATCTTCTGGCAAACGGGGCACAATTTTTTGGGACACCCTGCAGAACGATTTGAAGGGGAGACGTGGAGTTGTTTACGTATTTCTTATCCAGCCCCTTTGATTAATTGAAAAAGGGTGTATAATTTATCAATTTATAACTTAAGTATACCATGATGAACCCGTATGGCACAGAAAGAATATTTTTAGGCTGGTAGAAAAATTGAATTTTTGTATTTCCTCAACCTCAAAATTTGGTTGATCCCTTCCCAGTATTTCATTTATGCTTTTTATAACACTCCTATTCTTACCATTTTAGAGCAGTGCAATAAAAAGCAGCATGCAGGGGCTATTCAATAAGCTGCAGAAAAAAGACCCAAAGAAAAAGGTTTGTGGAATTTTACGGAGAACATCTTTTTAGAGACAGTACCGTAAAAGCTCTATTAAGCCTCAAGTGGCTCATTTGATTTCGGAAAGTCGAGAGGGGGAGGCTTAAAAGTGAGATGGCTTCTTCACAAAGACAAATTACACGACTATGAATGATGGAGCTTTTTATATCTCGCATATTTTTCGGAAAATCAACACAACTTTGGGAGTCTCATACACAAATTCACTCCAATATTGATCCAAAAATATATGAATATCAACACTTAAATTATTTCAGGTAAATAGACAGAAAATCTTTAATAACCGATGGCAATTTTTTCAAGTAGGATTAAGTAGGATTGGTTAATAGAGTTGGGGGCTTAATTAGAATTTTGGCTGAAAAGGGAGGGGCTTTTATAGAGGGGGATTAATAAAGAAGGGGGCCTAATAGAGCTTTTGTGGTATGTCATGCCATCTTTCTGTAGCAGTCAATATCTTGCTTTGGGTAAGCTAAACCTATCAAGCTTTCTCCAATAATGCTACACCAATCAATGATTGAATCCTTTCTCGATATGCGACGGAAATGTAGAGTGCGTGATCTCCTGCACCTAGTTTAGCCAAAGCTTAAAGTTGTACACGGGTGGGTCACGTCATTCAGTTCAGCGTATTTTTGTGGTCTTTTTTACTTCCGTT
Organism: Aurelia aurita complex sp. Pacific; assembly: GCA_004194395.1. NCBI lineage: Eukaryota > Metazoa > Cnidaria > Scyphozoa > Semaeostomeae > Ulmaridae > Aurelia > Aurelia aurita complex sp. Pacific. Next base: position 130,998 of record REGL01000611.1, on the reverse strand, counting down.
TGTGATGGGGCCTAGGGATGTCGCCAAATCTAAGAGTAAAACTGAAAACCGTCGATGATTGCGTTCCTTGTCTCAAAGATATTTACTTTATATACCGGTTGTCCAACGAAAAAAGTACTCCCGTTTGAAAAACTGCACAAATTTGATAATCCAGCGCATTTAAAAATTTTTCTTTTTCATCCTTTTTGTCACTGATCCAAATATTTTTAAAGATGATGAAATGTTTGTTTTCATTACCCAAAGGGTATAAAATAACGCATTGAAAAACCTCATTCTGAGCTATACTCTCTGAGCAATATTGTTAATCTTGCCTCCAGAGCCATTATTGAATGTTTTCATTATCTTTCAAGTCTACAATAGTAGTTGGCATTTCATTCTGATACTTATGACCAAGCTAGAAGCTTAATATACCAAAATAGATTTCTCAGGTCATCATCATTGCCTTTTGCAGTATGCTTCAAAACCAGGCAGCACTAAAAAAGGCTAAATTCACTAATTTGATTGAAAGAAAATCAATAGATTAGCTATGTTTGGAACAGTAATATGGTCTTTGATCTACTTACCAAAAAAAGAAATTTGAAGATGGGCCATTAATAAAATGTTGGTGATTTTTCAAACAGGAGTCAGGAGTACTTTTTTGGGACACCCGGTATAGTTCACTGGGAGAGTGGTAGAAGATTTGAGTAAAGTTTCTATTATGGCTGATGGTTTTGTTGTCTTTATTGCGTCTTGTTCAATGCCATCTTGATCATCATTCCCAGCACAGCTTTGCTTCGGTTCCTATACCTGATCAGTCCTGGTCAGGCCTGAGTGAACTGAATTTCCAAGCAATATGTAAATTGGGATTTGGGCACGTGTCGTGCTCGCTGCATATTTCATTTATCTGCTAACCTGAAACACCTTTGTTGAAATGATTTTGTTTGGAGCAATGTAACCGCTCTTGAACCGTAGAAACTTTGTAACGGATCAAAAATGTACCGGCAAGGTTATATCTGTTCTTGCCCATTTGAGCTAAAAATTTGTTTTTGTTTTTATTCATTTAAAAATTGCAATATAGATTTACAAGCTACACTACTTTACAAAATTACTATACAACTATACAATACTACTGGAACGATACCTCGAGGAGCAAAAAGGCAATGACTACCCCGAAGCCATTTTGACATAGATATTGAAATTAAAGATTAAAACTAAAGTCTAAAACTAAAGCTAAAGTCTGTCTCAAATTTAATGCCACGGGAAAAGTCTGCGATCGAAACAATTTAAGTGTTTGGATGGGTAATTAGAAATTGTTGCAGATATTGCGTGGCATCTAATTCGAGACAGGCGTTTAACAGACAACGAAAAGAAGAACAAAATTGAAGCAAAGAAAAGAAGAACACATTTACTTAAATGAGACATGGTGGTTGCGATTGTGTGGCTTATAACGGAGTGTGAAGCTAAACATTTCTGGCAGAGTTGTCTATGTTTGAATTCAGTTTTAATTCTCTCAACTATTTTCCTAGGTTGATGAATCTGCACCACCAAATATGGATCGAAAAAGCCCACCTCTTCAAGCAGCTCCGAGCGAATATTTAATTAAATACTTTGGATGCGTTGAAGTTGAGCTTGGAACTGGTATCGAAACTGTACAGAAAGCAGTTGAGGTATTGTTTGCTTTTAAGAAAAAGTAATTTATCTCTTTGTTTGAATCAGAACTTTTTTAGAGGCCCTTTACATGAGACCCGACATGAAACTCATGCCGGCATGAGTTTCATGCCGGCACGAGTTTTCATATCGGGTGCTGGTTTGAGCAACTGTTGTGTTTACATGATGTCGGGGCGACATGAAACTTTCATTTCGGGGCGACATGAAAATTTCATGTCGCTTTTTCATGCCGGCATGGAAATGGGATGAAAATCTCATGTAAACACAATTTTTTCCATATCGGGGTGATATGAAAACTAATTGTACGTGACAAATGTATGATGTATTTGGAAAGTTTCATGTCGAGTCTCATGGCAACATGAGTTCATGCCGGCATGAGTTTCATATCGGCTCTCATGTAAACAGAGTGCATTTTCATAGCGGCACAAGTTCATGCCGGCATGAGTTTCATGTTGGGTCTCCATGTAAAGGGCCTCTTAATCCCCATAGGTTCCACACAAGATCTGAAGGATTATAAGATACTAAAGCATTGGCGTCTATATCTTTTGATTTAAGCACGTTTTTCCTGAGGAGGAACCAACAACAACTTTGATATAACTTTTGGTATTCCTGTATTCCTACCTGTTTAGGTCAAAGCGTAGCCATGCCTATCATGCTCCCTATGGTATCGTCTTAGCAAATATCTGTTTGCTGAATTGTACATTTTTAGATTGTGTTTGTTAAAAAGAGGATGACAGATAACTCTAACGTTTCTCAATACTACCTTTGACTTGATTGCAGTACAATTCAAAAACGAAGCGCAGTGTCTGTGGATAGGCTACAGGAAGCCCAATTTTTAAACAGCAGAAAACTAAGCGAATGAGAAATTAATTAAGTCATGTGCGAATGAGCATATTAAGAAATGGATACCTTAACAGATGTGCTTCGTTCATTCCCATTCGCTTAGTTTCTGCTTCATAAAGAGTGGGCTTGCTGTGGATCCTCCCAGTACGGTGGCCCCGTTAAAGGTGTTGTGGCGCAGTGGTGTAATCCTCTGACATTGCAGCCAGAACAGTCAGGTGGACCGGGTTCGATCCCAGGTAGAGCCCCATCACTTCAGCGCCATGACAAGGGGTCGTGGACTCGATTAGGCCTATTATACTTCTACGATCCCAGCGCTTGGCGCTAAAAACCGCAACTTCACCTTCACCCCGTCAATCGACGGCTGCTTTGCAGGGGGCCGTGTTGAAAGCGTACACAATTAAGAATGTTTAAAAGGCCTACTTACAAGTGCTAAAATCTTGAAGGGCTCTTAATCCATCAACATGTCTTGTATGTGCTATCTCTTGGTTAGGTTTTGTTGTCGTCATTTTCATTAATGGTGGGTGACAACGAAGGCTAACCAAGAGATGGCACGTGCAAGGGATGCTGGTGGATTAAGGGCCTTTAAAATCTATGAAAGATGTGGAAAAAGTTGAATTCTAAATTTGCTTTGGAGCACAAAATTTGAATGAGGAACAGAGGTCAATCATTTTGCAAACAAAACATTTCCCAAACGAAATCAAATCCAACACCACGATGAGTTTTCACAAAATAATGAATGGAAAATGATGGCACTCAAAGTGAGGAATGCTGTATTCGAAATTTTCTTTCAAACAATGACCATGCAAGATCTCAAAAGATAGCTAAGCCTGTCAACTAAACTGTGATACAAAGCATTTAATAATAGCTTTTCATTTCAGGGAGCTAGTTATGATCTAGCTCATAAAGATTTTTTTTGGGTCGCCCGGTATTTATTTGAATTTAGCCAACGAAAACCCATCAAAAATCTCACAGAATTTTTTCTGTTTTAGCAATTATCTGGTGGTGCGATGATGGTTGGATATGTAGAAATTACAAAAGGTGTAATCACGCTATGTGATTCACAAAAAACAGCATTATCAAGGCGTGTGATTGATCTAGATACTGTGTCATATTGCGGCATTACTGGGTAAGTTGATAATACCGATTTTATACCGCATTCAAATTGACCTTTTTAATTGCTACCGGGTGTCCCAAAAAAGTACTCCCGGTTGAAAAATAACTCTTCAATTTTATTTCAATCAAAATCAATCTTCAATTTTATTTTTTTGTCAAGTAGATCAAGGACCAAATTATTTTCCAAGATACAGCTGATCTTGTAATTGGTTTAAAACTCAGCTAATTTAGCTCTTTTTAGACCTGCCTGGTTTTGAATCATACTACGAAAAAGCACTTATGATTACCAGATCAATTTCTTTGTGCATGTAAAGCTTTTAGTTTAGTCATAAATGACAAAAAGAAATGCGCACTATCATTGGAGACTTCAATGGTGATCAAAATCTAAAAATTTTAACTCTTAGGCAAGATTGAGAATTTTTCTTAAAAACTATAGCTCAAAATATGGTTTTTAAACGTGTAATTCTTCTACCTTGTTGTATCAAAAGCAAACATTTGATCAGCTATGAATACTTTTGAGTCTTTGACAAAACAACTCGAAAAGAAAATTTTAAAAACAATTTTTGGTGATTTTTCAAACAGGAGTACTTTTTTGGGACACCCGGTAGAAAGGAGGCTTGGAAAGAGCGTCCAAATCTGGTAAAGTTTGGGAAGGAAAGCGAAAGCACGACCCCCGTTCTTAGTGGATACACTGCTAAGTATGGTATGAAGTTGCTGCGGATCTCGATACTTTTCAGAGAGTAAAGGAGAAATACATTTATTCATTTAGTAACATTTGGAGCAGGTACTGTTGACACCAATTTACCGGTATTGTTATCGNCTTAATTTTTCATTAATTGCAGTTCATAATTTCTATGGGCTTCAGGAATTTGCGTAGGCCAAAAGGCCAAAGCTCTGGTTTGCAAGTGGACGCAAATTTGAGCTTTCAAGATTGATATCTCTGCTCTCAAAGCACCAATACCAACAAACGAGATATCTATGTTCAAGTTAATTATCGAGGAACATTTTGAGAGTGATTATCCATTGATTGAAGCTAAATTTACTTCGCTGGAGTCAACCGAATATGTATACATTTTTTGGGACACCCGGTAGATTTCTCAGGTCATCATCAGTGCCTTTGCAGTATGCTTCAAAACCAGGCAGCATTAAAAAGGGCTAAATTCACTAAGTTAAAGCAAATCATAAGATCAGTTATGTTTGGAATAATAATATGGTCTTTGATCTACATACCAAAAAAAGAAATTTGAAGATGGGCCTTTTAATAAATGTTTGGTGATTTTTCAAAAAGGAGTACTTTTTTAGGACACCCGGTATAGTTCACTGGGAGAGTGGTAGAAGATTTGAGTAAAGTTTCTAAAGATGGCTGGTGGTTTTTTTGTCTTTATTGCGTCTTGTTCACTGCCATCTTGATCATAATTCCCAGCACAGCTTTGCTTCGGTTCCTATACCTGATCAGTCCTGGTCAGGCCTGAGTGAACTGAATTTCCAAGCAACATGTAAATTGGGATTTGTGCACGTGTCTTGCTCGCTGCATAGTTCATTTATCTGCTAACCTGAAACACCTTTGTTGAAATGATTTTGTTTGGAGCAATGTAACCGCTCTTGAACCGTAGAAACTTTGTAACGGATCAAAAATGTACCGGCAAGGTTATATCTGTTCTTGCCCATTTGAGCTAAAAAATGTTTTTTGTTTTATTCATTTAAAAATTACAATATAGATTTACAAGCTACACTACTTTACAAAATTACCATACAACTATACAATACTACTGGAACGATACCTCGAGGAGCAAAAGGCTATGACTACCCTGAAGGCTTTTTGACATAGATATTGAAATTAAAGATTAAAGCTAAAGTCTAAAACTAAAGCTGAAGTCTGTCTCAAATTTAATGCCACGGGAAATGTCTGCGATCGAAACAATTTAAGTGTTTGGATGGGTAATTAGAAATTGTTGCAGATATTGCGTGGCATCTAATTCGAGACAGACGTTTAACAGACAACGAAAAGAAGAACAAAATAGAAGCAAAGAAAAGAAGAACACATTTACTTAAATGAGACATGGTGGTTGCGATTGTGTGGCTTATAATGGAGTGTGAAGCTAAAATTTTCTGGCAGAGTTGTCTATGTTTGAATTCAGTTTTAATTCTCTCATCTATTTTCCTAGGTTGATGAATCTGCACCACCAAATATGGATCGAAAAAGCCCACCTCTTCAAGCATCTCCGAGCGAATATTTAATTAAATACTTTGGATGCGTTGAAGTTGAGCTTGGAACTGGTATCGAAACTGTACAAAAAGCAGTAGAGGTATTGTTTGCTTTTAAGAACAAATAACTTATCTCTTTGTTTGAATCAGAACTTTTCTAATCTCCATAGGTTCTACACAGGATCTAAAGGATTATAAGATACTCAAGCATTGGCGTCTATTTCTTTTGATTTAAGCATGTTTTCCTTTGGTATCGTCTTAGCAAATATATTTTTGTTGAATTGTACATTTTTAGGTTATGTTTATAAAAAGAGGATGATGGATAACTATAACGTTTTTTAATGCTACCGTTGACTTGATTGTAGTACAATTCTAAAACGGAGCGCAGTTGTTATGGATAGGCCACGGGAAGCCCAATTTTTAAACAGCAGAAAACTAAGCGAATGAGAAATTAATTAAGTTATGTGCGAATGAGCATATTAAGAAATGGATACCTTAACAGATGTGCTTCGTTGATTCCCATTCGCTTAGTTTCTGCTTCATAAAGAGTGGGCTCGCTGTGGATCCTCCCATTACGGTGGTCCTGTCAATCGACGGCTGCTTTACAGGGGGTCGTGTTGAAAGCGTACAAAATTAAGAATGTTTATAAGGCCTACTTACAAGTGCTAAAATCTTGAAGGGCTCTTAATCCATCAACATGTCTTGTATGTGCTATCTCTTGTTTGGGCTTTGTTGGCGTCATTTCCATGGCCCATGTTAATGGTGACAATGAAGGCCAACCAAGAGATGTCACTTCCAAGGGATGCTGGTGGATTAAGAGCCTTTAAAATCTATGAAAGATGTGAAACATGCTGAATTCCAAATTTGCTTTGGAGCACGAAATTTGAATAAGGAACAGAGGTCAATCATTTTACAAACAAAACATTTCACAGACGAAATCAAATCCAACGCCACGATGAGTTTTCACAAAATGATGAATGGAAAATGATGGCACTCAAAATGAGGAATGCTGGATTCGAAATTTTCTTCTAAACAATGACCATGCAAGATCTCAAAAGATAGCTAAGCCTGTCAACTAAACTGTGATACAAAGCATTTAATAATAGCTTTTCAATTCAGGGAGCTACCGGGTGTCCCAAAAAAAAGGTAACAGATTTGATCAGGGCTAGCAATAAGGATTTACGTCGAATCGATCCCTAATAAGTTTGAAGTACTCTTTGATAGTTAACTTGAAGATTAGTACCTAGTTTGTTGATATTGGTGCATCTAGAGTTGGAATATTAATCTTGAAAGTCCAAATTTACGTTCATCACCAAACCAGAGCTTTTGGGTTTTGGCCTAAACTGAAAACTCGCTGGTCAGGGGAATCTCCTCAGTCATAGAATTGTTTTGGACAAGGATTCGTCCTTTGGGTACTCATGTGAATAGAATATAAAAACTGAAAACTAACAGACATATTAATGAACTTCAAGTAACCATGGAATATCTTCCTGCTGTCAAAATCAATGCATTTACNTGAAAATTTTCAAAAGTTGAATGTACCTACATTAGCAGTGCTAGTAAGAAGATAAGAAAATGCACAAAAGTACTTCGATCTTTTGGCTTTTAACTAGAATTTGAATCATTCAAATCCATGAAGTACTTATGGTGCTACGAATTTTCGAAAGTGGGAACTTTTTTCTGGCTCACCCGGTACTTGTTTTTTTTTTCTGTTTTGCATTGAAGAGATTGGTAGCATTTCATGTAATTCTTTACAGAGAGACTATTCTGCAGATAGACTAAGGTGATTTTTAAATTTGTTGTTGTAGGGACAAACGACATTTTGGTTTGATCGTGTCACAAGGAAGAGGAAAATATGCATGCCATGTTTGTGAAGAATATAAGGTAGGAAAACTTTAGACTTGTAACATGAGCATTCTTCTCGTCATTGTCAATGCGATTTTGTTGCCTCATAGACCTTATTTACAATTAATATCAATGCGAGGCAAATGATGCAAATCCCAGCACTGCAAGAACCTGCATCATGCCTATCTTGATGCAAATAAACCTACAAAACTATTCCACGCATTGTCTAGACTGATTACCAGTTCGTAGTTATTGCTATTGATAGGCTGATGGACGCTATTACTACGACTCATGGACTTTCACATTGAAAAGTGGGACGAAATTGTTTCCCTCGACGTCACGTCTGATATGGAAACCATAGCAACACTGTACGAAGAGCAGAATGCTTCAGGCAATAGCGGCTGGGCCTAACTTTTTGGTTTAATCCTCAGATGATAAAACGCCTCAAAAATTCATGTTTTGAGTGACGTAAGCAATGAAAAAAGCCACAAGTATTTACATGAATGTTTCTTCAATCCAAGAATGAACAAACTTTATCTCCTGTAAGCTCATCGTAGCAAAATGAACATTTCTACGACCGAAGGTTGCCTCGATTCGAACAAACCTCGTTTAGACGTGAATAGAAAAATCGGTGCCCCCATTGTTTATTTTCGTCCCACTTTTTGATGTAAAAGTCCGTAAGTCCAAGTTTGAGCAAAAAATATGTTGTTGTTGTGGTTGACATTGTTGTTGTTGTTGTTGTTGTTGTTGCTGTTGTTGTTGCGATAATTGGGCCTATTTTGTGAGTCTATGCGTTGTTGAGAAACATGCACGCTTTTGGGATTTACCTGTACATAATATCGAGGCGAGTGCGGCATTTCAAAAGAACTGACGTCATTGTGAATAGGGCGTATGGTTTAATAAAATCTTTCAAATGAAGAGTTGCTGAAAACCATTCTCTATGGCCATGAACAGTTATCGTTTGATTCAAATTCAAGAATTCTCACAACAACCCTAGAATATAACAAAGCAACTTCTTGTACGCGTGTTGCACGATGTTTCACTAAATTTAAACAAATAACAGTATAAATAATCGAGCTTTGAACAGAGTTTTATTTTGTACAACGTTTCGGGCTTAAACCCATTATCAAGTGAAGTAAGATTAGTGGAACGTAGGATAAAAGAAGAGTAAATTCGAAAGATAGAAATCGAATTTGAGCGAATATACCCTAGAATATACCCTAGAATATACCCAGGCCTCCAAACGTTTCAAATAAGTCGGTACTGAAAACTTTTTAGTCTCCTCTTTCCTTAAATATTGTAGTAAAGTTCTATGTTCAGTGTGAATTGCCACAGGGTTGCTATCTATTTTCATGCTCCTTATTGTATCACATTGTAATTTATGGTATCTTTTTGTAAATTGTCATTAGAATATATTCATATATAAATTGATCACTATGCGTTTTCATTTGTAGACTCCCGTTGGCAATATCGTAAGTGCAATCCATGACATGTTATGAGATGCATCTATTTCTCAATGAGTCACGAATCAGCGATTAGATGGTTGGGTGTTCTTCAGTTCGTCTCACAGTTTCTGTCTCATTGTTCGGTTTGACAAGAAATTGCCTGAAGACACAGTACAAGGGGTATTTTCCCCGCGGCATTAATTATCAGCTGAGGACATTATTGCACCTGGGGAGCATGGGAACGTGAATTTCGCAAAGGTAGTGTANCCGTTGGCAATATCGTAAGTGCAATCCATGACATGTTATGAGATGCATCTATTTCTCAATGAGTCACGAATCAGCGATTAGATGGTTGGGTGTTCTTCAGTTCGTCTCACAGTTTCTGTCTCATTGTTCGGTTTGACAAGAAATTGCCTGAAGACACAGTACAAGGGGTATTTTCCCCGCGGCATTAATTATCAGCTGAGGACATTATTGCACCTGGGGAGCATGGGAACGTGATTTTTGAAAAGGTCGTGTAATGGATTTTTCATCTTCCCTTTTGTTCTGCGGCTTATAGGGAACTGTAGCTTAAAGTGCCTTAATTCTACTTGGAGGGAAGGGACTTTCGTGTTTTTGCTTTTTTGGTGAAATTTGCAAAACTATATTCCGTGAATTTTCTCAAAATTTGAAATTCATGAAAGTGTATCCCCGTGAAATTTCCTAACACATATAATCAAATATTTAGGTGATATCTGTTTTGTTTTGTCTTTATAAAACACAAGGATATCCAGTGTGATCTTGTTCAGGAATAAACTTTTAGGACTATGCTATCAACAAGCATTGGTATGGAAGATTCGGAAAGGCCACTGAAGGATCAAGGAACGTAACCTTTCTTATTCGCGAAAGTTTATTCTGGTGAAGTTCCCAATTTTGGCCGATTCGCGAAAGTTAATTCTAAAAATTTCACGTCCTTTCCAACTCGCGAAAATTTCTTCCTTTAACGTACTTTGAAGATTTTTTATATCTTTTTTATTTTCAAAATTACAATGGTTGCGGTCACACTACTGCATTTTTCCGTTATGATGTGAATTGCTTCACTCTCTCTTAATTCATTTTTGCCGACAGAAGGTACGACAATAGACGATTGCGCTAAAGATGGCGGCGAGGAATTGTTTAGCAAGATGCATTGCGTTCTAATAAAGATTCTTTAACGATTCTATAGGAATTCGATTAAAGAACGCAGTGCATCTTGGTAAAAAATTCCTCGCCGCCATCTTTAGCGCAATCGCCTATATAACAGTACAACCATAGTCATGGTATAACGAAGTCCGGTCACACAGTGATGTTCCTATTGCTCGGACGAGCTCCCAGTGCCAAATCGTAGATTTTTGACCTGGAGTCTCTTTGACTTGATGATGGCACTTCTGTCAACAGAGACTCATATCATTACTCTGAAAAATCTGACCCTATTTAGGCCCAGACTCTAAGCTTCCTAGAGTACCAATCAGATTGCGAGATTTGTGGATTACTATGGTGACAGCAAATATGATGGAACTTTCGATTCGATCGAACAACTGATGACATTCGCACGAGATTCGAGATTAGAGGCCATGATTCGAGATTCAAAACCTGTGATTCCATCATAATTCGACTAATGAATACATATAACAGGGTCAGCCTTTTCACTGTTTCATTATGAGTCCCTGCTGAGCATCATCGTCATAGGTCTAGCCAAATCGCTGTGGCAGCTTTATTATGTGAAAAGTATTGACCCCCATTGTTTTGGAAAGATACAACAAAGCAAAAATATCCAATGTAAATTTCTAGATAGCCCCTTGGAAATCAGCACTTGGTGAGGGGCTACCCTCCCTAAATATATGAAATCAAAATGTGACTGCTGCCAATATTTTTCTCGGTTTGCATGAATAGAGCTAATCGGCTGAAGCTCGTTTTACCCATTTCAAGTCATGTGATCAAACTGTGTGGTATCGTTCCACCTTTCGCATTCATGGCAAAAGTTTTCAAGAAACGAAATTTATTGAAGAAAAAATCAAAAGATGTTTTGTCATGAGATTGGTCACTTGAATTGAGTCTAAACAAACCTTTGCTTACCCTGTCTATTCAACCAATTTTTGAAAACATGTCGAAACCGTTAAGTTGCTCAACTTGTTGTTTTAAAAGCTAGTTTAGATAGGCTTCCATGTTTAAAAGACTTGGAATATTTTAAATAGATTGTTACATTTTTGAGGCAAGAATTTATTTACCCTGGGTACCAGAGCCTCAAATTAAAGGCATCGAGTCCGCATTGATAGCGCGCTCATGATCAATATCAACTTCTTTTCAATCGTGAAACAAAAATTGTGATTTAATCACTATTGAAATCAAACCAAAGAAATTCCCGGGGATAATGCAAGGACAAAGAAGCCTTTGGTCTCGACTGCCAATTACTTTAGCACTATTGTGCGATAACAAAGGACCGTCAGCGGTTTGTCAGCAAAAATTCAGGATAGCATTAACGCTCAGTTATTCATGTGGACTCAATTCCTTTAAAGGCACTGTGTCCATATATCAATAAGTTGCATGCACGAACTGTTAAAACTGCTGACACGATGCTGACATGCATGTAACTGTTCGAGAATTTGATTGGTTCAGGGGCAGGCTGTTTTAAACTGATCACATGAAAATAAGAACCTCGTTGTCGAAAGGAAAGGAAACCTATTCTGTCTGATGACAATCACACAAAAGAAGAAAACAAGGACCTTTGAAAATTCCAGAACACTATTTCAAATAGCAAGATTGCTGAGTCCCTGCTGACGAATTCAAAAGAACTTTCCAAAACATGCCTTTATGTTCATTAATCTATCTTCTGTCTTTGAAGCAATCGTTTGACTAACAAACAACGCTTTGCAAGAAAAGACTTTGCAAGAAACAACGCTCACATGAAAAAACGACGAAAGATCGCATGTTTCCGAGATACCCCCCTCGAAGTCGTCTACTTACATGGACACAGTGCCTTTAAGAAGAGGAGGATTGGAAAAGAAAAAGAGAGAACATTATCTCCTTCTTTCTTTTTATTTGTTTATTATTCTTTTTGTTGGCTCTGGTACCACCTTGGGTAGAATTTATCAAGAATGACAGTTGCAAAGAAGATTTTTACTCAATATATACTGGGTGAGTCAGAAAAAGAATCCCTGTTTGGAAAGTCACTCCTCCCTGAGTATCAAAGCAATAATATTGTAAAATGTCTTGTTTTATTGCCAATATGTTCAGTTATGCTCAGTAATTTACCCGGTTTTGATCGGTCATTTCTTCCCATGGATATGGGAGATTTTCTGCAGAAAGCCCCTTCCAAAAACGAGTGAAAACAATGAGCAAATTTTCCTTGGTTTTCTTCCTTCCTAAAAATGATGCCATTCGCATTTAATCATGTATTTTGTCCTCTTGAGAGAATGGAATCTCCCTGAATATGATATTGATACCAGGGGGAGACTTGTTCGTTCTCCCAAGAGGATATCACGTGCTAAAGAGTACAGATGTCATTAATGTAAGGCACGTGTAAGGCAGAACTGTTTGGCAAATTTGTTCGTGATTTTGGAGACGTTTTGAAGGTTTCTAGGATTGGCTTTCTTGAGAAAATCCCTCATAATTTGAGAACTGAGTGGCCAATTTCAGTCAGGTAAATTTTAAAATGGATTTGAACATGTCTACCATTAAACTGTATATTTGCCGATATCATCGTCTTGATATCCAGGCAGCAGTGACCTTTTAACGGGGATTCTTTTTATTGACTTACCCGGTATTGTTCCGACAATCCTTCATAGAAGTTTCATAGTGATTCTCAAATCAGCAATAGAGATCTTCACCATTTTGTCAGCAAAGTACCCCCAAAAATAGATTACGTGTAAAGATGGAAATATAGTTTAGCTAGCATGACTTATATCAAATCAATGTCAATGTCAATTCATCAACAGTGTTTAAACATTGCATTCTCGCAACTTCGTTATTTCACAACTTTTAGAATCTCATGCCCGTTTTATGTGTTATGTGCCCAGAGTTATGTGAACTTGCCCTTTGTTTTGAATTTGAATCTAATTTTATAAAACACGTCATTTTGAAATATAGTAAAAATTATGTTAGTATTGATGCGAATAAGAAAACCGTTAAATCTCGTCTGAAATTTCATCTGCTGAAGTTTGTATGGTGAAAAATATTCGTCCGAACTTTGTTATTGCTGCCGAAGGCTGCCTAACTATTCTGCTTCAATCAGCGAGCGAAATTAGCCTGTCTGCCTGCTGTCTGTCTTCCGTTTGGCTATGTAGAGACACGCCAGCTCACGGCTGCGGCGGGCTCGCGGCTTGTGAGCATTTATCAAACAAACAACAACGAAAATTCTCCAATAAAAGATAATGAGTTCTTCCTACCTACTTAACTACCTAACTACGTCAATGGACGACAAAGGTTTATTTCTGACAATGCAGAACTCAATATTACGGACCACGGAACCATGGACTACAGAACTACGGAACCAAGAGCCTTGGACTCAGGAACTAGAAACCGGCGGAGGAGAGTAACTCAATATTCTAAATCATTTACCTTTTGAACCATTACCCAAATGTAAATTCAAACATAATACACGTTTCCTTAGAGATAATCGTTCAATTAATTTCTATAAAATTGACCTCGCTACAGTCGCATTTGGCACAATTACTAATCGGCAGCACTCGCTGACCGGTTGTGTCAAAAACACTTGGGTGTTTAACAAGCCATTCCTTGGTGGAAAATTTTAGATCTGGTTCGTTGAAGTTTCATACTGTAGACCCGTTCACACTACTCCGTATTCATATGAAAACGGAAGACATTTTATCCGCTTTTGCCTTGCGTCCACATTGCTCCGCTGTGAAAGCTTTTCGAAAACGCTAATGAAAACCTATAAATTTGAAAAACGGTGCGTTTTGAAAACGATCCATGTGAACGCCAAAAACGGAAACATTTGACAACGCTTCACACTCCTTTAAAGCTACACTCACATAAACAGGCCCAAAGCTTCTGGGGCTTGGCTGCCCTTCAGATATATTCAACCTTTTCGTTGATTTTTCATCATAACTCATCAGACAAGCCCAAGGTACATCATTAGGGCAAGTTGGCTTTGAGGGAACTACCGGGTGCGCCAAAATAAACTATGCACGTTTAGCAGGCCACAATGAATCATACACTTGATGGATCTTGAAGATTTATGACTTAATTGCCTTAATTGTTAGCAAAAGACCTGAATTAGATACTGGGATTTTTTGGCAATTTTTTCATTTTCAGCTTTTAGAGCTAGAAGAGAGTTCCCTAAAGATTTTAGTTTTGAAAAACATTAAAAACGATCAAAAAATATCGATCAGTTTTTCCAAATAATCGCCATGAATGGACAAAGAGAGAACTTGTTCGTGGTCATTGGAGATTTAGAAATCGACCAATTGTAATATGCTGTACGAAAGTTCGTACTATACCCCCAAATCCCCCTGAAAACGTTTTCTCTTTGTTCATTCATGCTGAATCTTTTAAAATTTGATCAACGTTTTTGATCGTTTTCAATGTTTTGGAAAACGAGCATTTTAAGAAACTCGCTGCTAGCTCTAAAAATTGAAAACAGAAAAATTTGCAAGAAGTCCTAGAATCTAATTCAGGCTTTTTGCTAATGATTAAGCCATAAATCTTCAAAATCAGTCCAGTGTACGATTTGTTATGGCCTGCCAAACGTGCATAGTTTATTTTGGCGCACCCGGTAGCCCATCTCCCGAAAAAGCAAATCACCCTCCCGAAGGTAGGGTTGGAAGGAAAACCTGCATTTCCTTAGCCTGCGAGCAGACCCTTTGGACAATAGGTCTGCACGCAGGCTAGCATTTCCCCCGCAACACCAGTCCCCTCGTCCATGTTAGAAAGAACTTTCCAGGTGCATTTGCAAAAGAAAGAAGATTCAACATGAAAAAAGAGGCGGTGGGTGGGAGATTCAATTTGCAACCACTGCACGCGAGTGTACAAAATTACGAAATTATCAAATCAAACTCTTTGTTTTATGCTGCATAGAAGAACCCATGCCGGGTGCATAACCATCTACGAACACGTAGGCAATAACTCGCACTACATCTCTAGAGACTCAAAGCATATACACAGGCCCTAACTCCCTAGGCCAGCATAGGTTCCAAATCTTTAAAAAGGCTGGTGTAAAATTCAGTTACATATTTCTTTGAACTGAATGACTTCAAAGAAACTTTAGCTACTTCTCTATAATTCTACCGTTGGACTTTTCGGAAATCTTCGATATTTTCAGATTTAGAGTGATTTTCTAATTTTTCAAGAATTCCAGAAAAATTTTCAAAAGAACTTAAAACTACCGTAATTTCTAAACTGTTTGAAGCAACATGAAATAATTTCGAAGAAAACCATAGTTTATGGATGTCTACAATATGGTATCAAGCAAAAGTCTATCACATTTCTGGTTTATGATTTAGAAATTTGATGACGTCACACACTCAAATGAGTTGAAATGTAACATACGCTAAAATTTCGAAAAATATTGAAAACTTCTGAAAAGTCCAACGGTATGATTAAAGATAAGTAACTGAAGTTTGTTTCAAGCCACTCAGTCAGAAGAAATAGATAACAGAATTTTACACCCACCTTTTTACGCCGAGTTAAAGATTTGGAAGCTATGCTCCGTAGGCCGCTGATTTACAATCGCACTCCAACTCACGATTGGCACTTTTTTGACAGCTACCAACAAAAGGCTCTGTTCTGAAAAGGGATTACCGACACCGTTATGCTGGAGCAGTGTGAATGTCTATTGCATTTCATCACAGTAATTCAAAACAAACAAAGAAACGCAAAAGTTGCCCCGAAACCCAGGTAGCCAGCTCGCTCGTTCTGCATTCCAGAAATTGTTTTTAAGAGCAAACATGAGCATATATCGAAAGAAGAAGGACATATCTACACATCTACCACGGGCATTTTATTTCTTTGGTTCAGAAGTTGAGCAGTAAGTGCACCCAAAAAAGAAGAGAATTGAATCGCATCCAAATCGCCTTTTAAACCAAATGGATTAAATGCCCGTGGCAGATGTGTAGATTATATATTATTCTTCTTTCGATCTATGCACATGTTTAGTCTTAAAAATAATTTCTGGAATGCACAACGAGCGAGCTAGCTACCCGGGTTTCGGAGAAACTTTTGCGGCTTTGCTTTTTATTTGAATTACTGGTTGAGAGAATTTCCTTTGTCTGCGATCGTTAATCGCTTTGAATTGCGGTGTCAATCAAAAGCAACTCATGCTATTGTCTTACAAAATCTGCCCTTGTTCATGAGTGCAAAAAGTAGCATAATACTAAAACTTCCCAAGAATATTTTCGCATGACTTGAAATGGGTAAAACAAACCTTTGGTCTATTGTTTGTATTTTGCTCACTCTCCGTCGCAGAGGCTGTTTGTTGGAAACCAAACTTTCAGCTTTTTTGGCGCTTTCGCAGTTTTGAGAGCTTTAGTTGAAAGCTCGGTTTCCAACCAACAGCCTCTGCGATGGAGAGTGTATTTGCTTGAGAAGCGATAAATTCAAGAAAAACAAACAACGTTTTGCGTAGCAACAACGACAACAACAGCGTCTGTTTCGTCAAAGGTGAATAAATTTGCATAGAACTTGCGTCTTCAAATCTACAAATCCACCCACATGGATCATAAATTTCCTGATATTCATGCAAGTGAGTTCGGAATTCTTGAATATTTTCGGCCGTACAAATGGGTCCTTTTTACAATGTCCAGATGCATGTCAAATCACGTTCGCCCCGGATTGTGAATATGATCCACCTCACTGTAATCCCCTTCTGACTAGTTTCTGCATTCCAAAGAAACAAAAGACAAAGGACGGAATTTTCCCCTTCACAGATGATGTCTTAGAAAATAACGGGGTGTCTCAGAAAAAGTACGCATGTTTGCATTGTTGCGCAGTAAATTTTAGAGAAGTATTATCGAACATATTTTTCAATAAATTTAATTCAGAAGCTTCAGCCTAGATTTTGATGCAAACCCCGAGAAAATCGATCAAAATTTGGCTGATTTTCGTAACTTCAACTCCAAAATTTGGCAATGCATGAAACCAGAGGTTCTGGTGAAGTAACTATAAAGACATAGCTGCAGGAAATGCGCCAATGCACATGGGAATTGTTTTGTGGAAATAAGAAAGCTCCTAGACTGCTTCCAAAAACCAAACCAACAGGCAGAACAAAAACGATAAGAATTCTTGAGCCAAATGAAAAACTGTGCAAATACCGGGTGTCCCAAAAAAGTACTCCCGTTTGAAATATCACCAAAATTTGATTACACGGCGATTCTTCAATTTTCTTTTCTTTTCAAGTAGAGCAAAAACCAGATTATTTTCCAAAATACAGCTGATCTTGTAATTGGCTTAAAGATTAGCAAATTTACTTATTGTTAGGATTACCAGGTTTTGGATCATACTGCAGAAAAGCATATTCGATGATTTCCAGATCTATTTATTTGTGGGTGTAAAGCTTCTAGCTTGGTCATAAATAACTGAACGAAATGCGCACTATCATTGGAGACTTCACTGATAATAAAAATCTGAACATTTTTACTCTTAGGCAAGATTGAGTATTTTGCTTAAAAACCATAGCTCAAAATAAGGTTTTTCAACGTGTAATTTTTCTACCTTGCTGTATCAAAAGCAACCCATTTGATCATCAATGAATATGTTTGGGTCTTTGAAAAACAACTCAGAAAGAAAATTTTATCAAAGGTTTGATAATAAATTTTTGGTGAATTTTTAAGCAGGGACACCCGGTAGTTTTTAAACAAGAATTCTTCGGAAACTCAAAGATTTCTCAGGCAGGAAACCATGATTATGCCCGAACTACCAATCTTCAGACTTCAGGTTGCTAGCCAAGAGTGCTGCTTTCACTGAGCCATCATAATTCAAGTTAAAGCCTCTAGATTACCTTCATTGAAAACTATTTTTGCACTGATTTCTAACTTTACTGTGCAGCAATGCAAACAGCGGTACATTTTTCCAAGACGCTCGTAAGGTCCAGAGTAAATATACAAATAGAAATAAAAATAGAGGTCAATGCTTACAAATAAATCTATCCTCGGAAAAAAATTTGTGGACAATATTTAATGAATGGAATCAAGCAAAGTCCTTGGTTTTTGGACTCTGCTTTCATAATCATTTTAAAGCCCAATACACTGTACACTATTTGTGTTATACATCACAGTCAAATTAAGAGCCATTCACTGTATGTTATACATACCATAATTTTACATTATAAAATAAGCATTGGCATGGGCATCAAATCTATAAAAACATTGCACAGTTGGTTAATGCACCTTTCATTCCATTTAATAGACCAGGCTATGGTTGAGGCAAGTACCACCAGAGCCCAGAGAAATTGTGATGGGCATTTATCCATCTCATAGGATAGGAGAGCTCCAGGGAGAGCTCCTCCTTTAAGTAATTCCCTGGATACAATTTATTTAGCTCATCTTTGTATTTGTATATTGTATTAATTTTTTGTATTATTGTATCAATTCTCTGTAGCTTATCGTTTCTCTTTGTAGTTTAGTTATTCGTTTGTATAGTTAGTAGTTGGGATGATAAATTGCATGCAGTGGAATTTAAAAGACATAAATATATGAAATATGTTTAGTTAGCTATTGATCTGGGTGTTTAGAAACACGATTCGTAAACGGGGATCTGCTGGTGTGTCTGAGGGGGGGGGGCACTAAAATGCCCAACAACAAAGAGGTGCACGTGCAATGTATGCTGCTTGCAAAGGTCCCTTTATTGGCTTGACAGGAACTTCAGGTATTTTGCTACAGTGTTTATTGGTAACCTTTGATGTCTTGAATATTGTCAGTATTACAGCATCTTCTATGTTTCAAACCATGTTCCGGTTGTGATGTCATCCAGTGGCGTCGTGGCCGGGGGGGCCAGGGGGGGCCATGGCCCCCCCTGTGAAAATGTTGTCGGAAAATTCGTCAGTTTTCCACTCTTGTCGGAAAATCGAAAAAAATTGAATTAATCTATTTTCTTTACATAGCTACTTCATGGTAATCGAAATGTGTACATGAAATATCGCTTTTTTGGTCGCGAAAACGTAGTTTTTGATGAAAAAGTAGGTCTTTCGGCAAAAAACTAGGTCCTTCGTTCGTTTTTCTGCAAGAAATTCCTTTTTCAATCGATAGAAA